>PVLC010015293.1:0-38109 GCA_004027655.1 Graphiurus murinus | reverse complement strand
TGTGACTCTCCTCAGCCAGAACAACCCATCTCCCTGAGTTTGAAGGGTCGCACTGGCCTGCAGTTGGCTCTGCTTTGCTCCCTTGTTGGTGAGGAATGACCCTCACCTTCCTCAGCACTCTAAGTGGTGTTTGGGATTGCTGTTCCTTTGCTCAGGAGCCCCCAGCAAGGGAAAACCTTGCCTTCATTTACAAAACTATGTGCAGGAAGGAAGCCTTCAGTGTGTTTGATCCCATTACAGGTAGATGATTCAAACTTACAATAGAGTAGATGATTCAAACTTGTTTTACTTTGCTTTAAAGAGCATGTCTTGCTTCACAGCAACACAGGCAGGCAGACGCTGCCCAAGCTGCCTGTTCACAGGCTGTCAGCATAGCAACAAGATAAGGTAAAACCTAAAAGTTACAGACCCCACAAGGAATTAAAGAAACACTAAGCATCCCCTCACGTGGTCATGGGTGATGTTAGAACAAAGAACAGACGAAAGAACAAGACTGGCCTACTGATTAATTTGGTAACAAAAATTAAAATGTTAAAACTTAAAAGGCCACGGCTTGGGAAAAGCTAAAAGAAACATTATCTTCTCACGGATGCTGACAAAGCCCGGGCTATTGGCTTGGGAACTCAGCAATCCAGATAAGGAAGACCAGATAGGACACACCCTATTTAAGATGGGAGGGGGGGGTCCAGGGGGGTGTCAGAACTCTGCTTAGAGGCTCCATTGCCTTCTCCTCAGAGGCATGATGTTTTTCTCTCCAAGAAAAACAAGTGACAAGGTGCTGTTACTCTTGCTTTTGTAATAAATCTTTTTTGCCCTGCACTTAATTCCAACTTAATGAGTTTCCCGGCTCATTATTTCTATATGTTATGAGGAAAAGAACCCACCAAAGCATCACCAAAACCATAGCATGTTGTGGTGAAGGTGTGTTGTGCTTATGTGTGGCTGGGCATGATTGTGAGAATATGCATGTATGCAACATTACACACTATTCACATACATGTGTGTGCATCTGCGTATGTGCATGACTGAATGTGCCTAACTATGAGTATGGGCGTGTGTGTGTGTGTGTGTGTGTGTGTGTTTGCGCACACACACCCATCTGGATGTGAAAGATTGCATATGTTCATGTGTGCACCATTACATAATAAATGCATGTGTTCGGGGCTTTCTTTTTAATGGTTCTAGGAATTGAACCCAGGGGCATTCTACCTCTGAGCTATACCCTCAGCCCTATTTTACTTTTTATTTGGAAACAGGGTCTCACTAAGTTGCAGAGAATCTTGCTAAGTTGCTGAGTCTGGCCTCAAACCTGTGATCCTCCTGTCTCAGCCTCCCAAGTACTGAGATTACAGGTATGTGCCATGATACACAGCTGCCATCTTGGGACAGATGTACATTGGAGGTAGAATGCCTCTGGGTTCAATCTCTAGTACCACCACCACCACCACCACAACAACAGCAACAAAAGATTATTAATATCTCATCCTACAGACAAGGAACTACTCTCAGGCATCACTGGGAGTTGAGAAATGTCAGGTCATGGTCTGAGCTTGGGTGTTCCTCCAAGCCTCGTGCAGAAGGCAGAAATGGAGAGAGAGGCCATTGTCTGCACAGCTGAGACTGGATGATGGACACTGCTGGCTGCAGCTGGCTGCCAGGCCGGCTAATCCTCCCAGTGGCTGGCTGGTTGACCCTAAGAGGCTGGAGGACTCACTCATGTTGCTCGGCACCCATTCTCTGGAAAGCCTATCTTAATCCCAGATCAGTCTGTAGGCGATCAGTTGTTTGGAGCTCTAACTCCTGGTTCCCACGGAGAGGTAGGGATAAGGATCTTTAGACTCTGCCTCCCCTGGGTCTGGATAGGAAATTTGGTGGGATGTTTCTTCAGAGAACAGGCTTGGCCCTCACCTCTGGGGCGCTTCATCTCGCTTCCTTGTTTCCTACTCTGTGAAATGGTTGTAACAAGTTGGATGGACAGCAAAGGAGCAAGGGCAGGACTAACAGATAGATTCCCTGGCCCTTGGAAGTGTGGGCCAGTGCTGGTGGAGGAGGGCGAGCAGGGCCATGGAGGCAGACAGCCTGTCTAAGACCCAAGAGTGCAGACTCCACAGCCATCCTTCCACATGGTGCTGGGCTCTGAGGATATGTCCAAGGTAGGAGGACACAGTGTTGCTTCTAAATGAACGTGGAGAATGGCATAACCAAGAAGTGGGACTAAGAGTTGGGAACCTAAGAGAAGAACATGGGGTTTGGAGTCAGGCGTGACTCATCTCTGTGACCTTGATCAGACCCTTCTTTCCTGATTTCCTTTCTGTAGGAAGAGATGATAATTGCTCTTTTGCTGTATTATTGAAGCTCTGCTTCATTAAATAGAAACAGGTAGCCTGGTGTGGTAGTACATGCCTATAATCTCAGGACTTGGGAAGTTGAGATAAGAGGATTGCAGATTTGAGGCTAGCCCCAGCAATTTAGTGAGACCCTGTTTCAAAACAAAATCAAACAAATATAGCTGGGTGTGGTGGCACATGTCTGTCATCTCAGTTCTTGAGAGGCTGAAACAGGAAGATTGCAGGTCTGAGGATAGCCTTGGCAATGTAGCAAGACTCTTAGTAACCTAGTGAGACTCTGTTTCAAAACAAAAAATAAAAAGGGCTGGGGTGTCACTCAGAGGTAGAATGCCTCTGGGTTCAGTCCCCAGAACCACACACATGTGAGTGAGCATGCGTGCACACACACAAACAGGTATGTAAGTTGTCTAGCACATAGGAGGTGCTCAATAAGTATCAATATTGAGGGTGCTGGAGAAAATGATCAGCAAGGGCACCAGGAGACCTGCTGTTCTTAGTCGAGACATGGCCCTGTGGTCCTTGTCCTGCAAGACTGCTCCAGTGTCTACTGCTCTGCGCAGCTTGCTCTGCTGTTTTCTCCTCTGGGCTCCCACAGTGCCCAGCGTCTCCCGTGTTTACAGTGCTTCATGGTTGGGCTCACCTTCCCCCTCAAAGTCTTTGTGTCTTGAATTGGAGTATCGAAGGTCAATGCTTTCCATGATCTTTACCTTAAAACGTTCCTGGCTTGGCCCTTTAGAGAGTTCTTAGTTTGACTTCTAGCTTCGCCATATGCTGTGTGGGAGGCTAGTGAGTTACCCACTCTCCTGGGCACCTGATTCCTCTGTGAGATGAGGAGAGTCACTGTTACATGGCTTGAAGATAGCACTCATGTGCCCAGAACAGAGGAGGCTCTTTGAGACGAGTGTGCTATACCAAAAAGTCTTGTCAAACCATGTGCGCTTCTGCTTGCTTCACCACATGTGCATAAGCAAGGATGTTTGACATCCTACTTTCTGGCCATGCCCACCCTTTCCCTGGCACCAACTAATGCAGAGGAGGCGAGACCCTCTCAAACCTGCTGTGTAACTCAAAATAACTGCATGCCTTTGCATTGGGAAAACGTTGCTTGTGTGGGCTTTCCTGACTTTGCTCTGCAATAAATTGTGCCGATTTTTCACCCTCCGTGGATGGGCAGACATTAAGCTCTTAAACTAGAGAAGCATATCCTATTTAAAATGAATAATGTGCTTCAAACATGGAGTGTTGAAGCCATAGGCTTGATAAACCAAGGTGAGAATTTGCTTTGCATTCTTTGCATTTGTTTTCTCAGGCAGGGTGCACCTGGTTGTGAAGCTGGATATTGCAACCCTGCTCTATTTTTCCTTAATACCCAGGGAAAACATGGAGATTTTAAAATGTTATTAAAAGCAAGGAAGATTTTTCCATCTTCTAAGATCTTCAATTTCTTTCTTCAGTATATTATGATTTTCATTGTAGGCGTCTTTTACCTCCTTGGCTAGATTTATTCCTAGGTATTTTATTGTTTTTAAGGTTACTATGAATGGAAACATTTTTTGGATTTTTTTCTCAATGGATTCATAGAAAAGGTATTGATTTTTTAGATTGATTTTGTATCCTGATACTTGAATGAATTTGTTAATCAGCTCTGTAAGTCTTTTTGTTGAATTTTTGGGGTCTTCTAAATATAGGATCATGTCATCTGCGAATAGAAATAATTTCAGTTCTTCTTTTCTTATTTGAATTTCCTTGATATCCTTCTTTTGCCTTATTGCTCTCGCAAGAGTCTAGAGGACTACACTGAAAAGGAGTGGTGATAGTGAGCATCCTTGTCTTGTTCCTGATTTTAAAGGGAATTCCCACAGTTTTTTCCCATTCAATATGATGTTGTCTTTGGATTTATTATATATTCCCTTAATGATGTTGAGGTAAACTCCTTCTATTCCAGTTTTCTGCAGTGTTTTTAACATGAATGGGTGTTGGATTTTGTCAAGTACTTTTCGGCATCTATTGAGATGATCATGTGATTTTTGTTAGTTCTATTTATGTGGTGAATAACACGCATTGATTTGCGCATGTTGAACCAGACTTGCATCCTTGGATTGAAACCAACTTGGTCATGGTATGCAATTTTATTGATGTGGTTTTAAATGTGCATCACTAGTATTTTGTTTAAAAATTTTGTATCTATGTTCTTCAATGATATTGGTCAATAATTTTCTTTTCTTGAGGTATATTTATTTGGTTTTGGTATTAAGGTGATATTGGTCTCATAGAAGGAGTTTGGAAGGGTTCCATCTCTTTTGATTTCACAGAATAACTTGTGAAATACTGGGTTTAGTTCTTCTGTAAAGATTTTGTGCCGGGCATGGTGGCGCATGTTTGTAATCCCAGCATTTGGGAGGCTGAGACTGGAGGATCCGGATTCGCGGCCAGCCTCAGCTGCTTAGTGAGGTCCTCTGCAACTTAGTGAGACCCTGTCTCAAAATAAAGAATAATAATAAAAAAAAAAGATTTTGTAAGAATTCAGCTGAGAATCTGTCTGGACCTGGGCTTTTCTTTGATGGAAGGCTTTTTGCTTTTGTGTGTGTGTGTGTGTGTGTGTGTGTGTGTGTGTGTGTGTGTGTGTGTGTGTTACTGAGGATTGAACCCAGGGTCATTCTACCTCCAAGTTACACCCCAAGCCCTATTTTTATTTTTTATTTTGAAATAGGATCTCACTAAGTTGTGGAGGCTGGCCATGAACCTGTGATCCCCCTGTCTCAGCCTCCCAAGTACTCCCAGCTAATTGCTGTTTTTATCTCTTTACTTGCTATTGGTTGGCTTAGGTTTTCTATATCATCTTGGCCCAATTTAGGTCGGTTGTATGTGTATAGGAATCTGTTGATTTCTTTTATGTTTTCCAGTTTATTAAAATATAAATTTTCAAAATAGTTTCTGATGATTCTCTGAATTTCCCCACTGTCTGTGATGATGCCTCCTTTTTCATTTTTTATTTAAATAATTTGGGTTGATTCTCTATTTCCTTTGGTTAGATTGGCTAAAGGTTTATCAATCTTCTTAATCTTTTCAAAGAACTAGCTTTTTGTTTTGTTGATCTTTTGTATTGTTTTGTTTTGATCTTTGTTTCATTGATTTATGCTCTGATTTTAACTATCTCCTGCCTTATACTGGCTTTGCGATTAGACTGTTCCTGTTTTTCTAGGTCCTTGAAAAGATGGAAAGATCTCCCTTGCTCTTGGATAGGAAGAATAAATATTACCAAAAGCAATCTAGAGAGTCAATGCAATCTCTATCAAAATATCAATGTCATCCTTCACAGAACTAGAAAAATCATTCATAAATTTTGTATGGAGAAACAAAAGACTCAAAGAGCCAAAGCAATTCTCAGCAATAAGAACCATGCAGGAGGCATTACAATTCCTGACTTCAAATTATACTATAGAGCTATAGGAAAAAATCAGCATGATATTGGCACAAAAACAAACACATCACTCAATGGTACAAAATAGAAGATAGAGAAACAAATCCACACAATTATAGCCAATTGATTTTTGACAAAGGTGCCAGACACATACTTTGGAGAAAAGATAGCCTTTTCAACAAATGGTGCTGGGAAAACTGGTTTATACATTTGTAGAAAAATGGAACTAAACCCTTACCTCTCACTCTGCACAAGAGTCAACTTGAGATGGATCAAAGACCTAGAAATTAGACTAGAGACTTTGAAGTTACTAGAGGGGCATAGGTCCAACACTCCAACATGTAGGCACAGATGGAAACTTACTCAATAAGAACCCCAAAGTTCAGGAAAGTAAAACAAGAATTAATAAATGGGATGACATTAAACTAAAAAGACTTCTGCTCATCAAAGGAAACCATCAAGAATCTAAAGAGAGAGCCTACAGAATGGGAGATCTCTGCCAGCTATCCCTCTGATAGAGGACTAATATCTAGAATATACAAAGAACTTAAAAGACTTTATGCTAAAAAAACAAATAACCCAATCAAGAAATGGGCAATTGAGCTAAATAGACACTTCACAAAAGAAGAGATGACCAATAAATACATGAAAAAAAAAAAAAAGTTCAACAATGTTAGCAACCAGGGAGATGCAAATCAAAACTACACTGAGATTCCATCTAACCCCAATCAGAATGGCAATCATCAAGAAGTCAAACAACAATAAATGCTGGTGAGGATATGGGGAAATAGGAACTCTTCTACACTATTGGTGGGATTGCAAATTAGTACAGCCACTATGGAGATCAGCGTGGAGAGTCCTTACAAAATTGGAAATGAATCCACCATACGATTCAGCTATACCACTCTTGGTATCTTTCCAAAGGGACTGAAATCAGAAAATTATAGTAATATATGCATATTCATGTTTATAGCAGCACAATTCACAATAGCCAAATTATGGAAACAACTTAGATGTCCATCAACAGATGAATAGATTACAAAATTCTGCAATATACACACAATGGGATTCTACTCAGCAATCAAGAAGAACAAAATAATGTCATTTTCAGGAAAATAGAAGGACCTGGAGAACATTATGTTAAGTGAGATTAGCCAATCACAGAAAGTGAAGGGTCATGTTCTCTCTTATATGTGGAAGCTAGGGAGTAATCAAGATACCAGAGATTTCAGATAATGGAGGAGAAACTTCAGTGGAGCCAGGGAGATGGACTAGGGGAAGGAAGAGGGGAGAGGGAGGATCAATGAAGGAAACACTCCCATTGACATTATATACATATATGAGAATAGCAATGCCAATCCCGATATCCTGTATGGGGAAGGGGGAGTGGGGAGGGAGCCGGGGGAAAGCCTGCCAAGTACTGTGTGCATGTATGCCACTATCACTATGAAATACATTATGATATGAGACTATAATGCATCCATAAAAGTATAAAAAAATGCTAGTAAGTACCATGTGTGTTGGCACACACCTGTAATCCCAGTACTTGGGAGGCTGAGACAGGAGGATTGCAGGTTCAAGGATAGCCTCAGCAACTTAATGAGGCCATGTTTCAAAATAAAAAAAGAAAAAAGAAAAGGGTTGAGGGTATATCTTGAAGGTAGAATGCCCCTGGGTTCAATTGCTAGTACCATAAAAAAAAAATGCTATCTAGTGTCCCTACCAGGCTAAGCATACCATTGAGTTTGTTGCTCATGTGACTTATGTTCTCTGGTCAGACAGCAATTCCATTTTACAGGCAATGTGCCCAGCCTGTTCAATGTTCAATGTTTCTTGCTGTTATGAGAGAAAGCTGGGTCTCCCAATTCCAAGTCATCTCCATGAAGGTAGTAATATGCCAGACTTCTCTAAAGAAATGGTTTCCTAGTTTCAGATGAATTTGATGTAGGAACCAAATCTGTAAGAAAGAGTGAATCTGCACTGGCTGAGATGGCGATGAGCCTGGACATCCCTGGTAGGTTCTCTTTCATTCCCTGAGGTGACCTGTGAGGCCTATTGTAGAATCTTGGGACTTCAAAGAACATCTGAAAAACCATGTGGTCACCAACTCCACAAGAAAAGTCCAACTCTGAGGCCTGAGTGGGTGGATAGCCCAGGAAGCCCTGAGGAAGTATAAAGGTGACTAAAACAAGTGGAAAGATGTGGAAATGCTAGAAACAGATGCCCCCTGCAAGGGAATGTCAGAGTGAGAAGCTGTCAGGGCCCTGTGTTCCCCAGGATACACTAAGACTCTCCTGTACCTTTCTTAATGAAATTCCTGAGTCCATGATTCTATCCATGGTGCCATTTCTTGGGGAACATATCCTTGTTTTCTAGATAAATGTGGCAGAAAAATAGGACTATACCATCTGGAAGAATTTTTGAGGTGTATCATCTTTTAAAAATAAATATATTTACAGCCGGGCATGGTGGCACACGCTTGTAATCCCAGCATTTGGGAGGCTGAGACCGGAGGATCCGGGTTCGAGGCCAGCGTCAGCTACCTAGTGAGGTACTCCGCAACTTAGTTAGATCCCGTTTCCAAATAAAGAATAAAAAAATAGGGCTGGGGGTATAGTTCAGAGGTAGAATGCCCCTGAGTTCAATCCCCAGTACCACACACACACAAAAATAATAATAAATAAATAAAATAAAATAAAAATAAATTAAAAAAATACATTTACAAAATTGTTTCCTGACAAACTCATGGTCACAAACTATAACTATCTTGTTTATTTGTTTATTTCCTTACTTTTATCTGTCTCTCTGAGTAGACTGTGAGCTACATGGGAGGAAGAACCTCGTGTTCAGTGTGGCATCTCAGCACCTGGTCCTGGTCAGCCTGTGGTGCGCACTCAATAAACTCTGGTGAATGACCAACCAAACCAATAGGGAACATTATCCTCATTTTACAGATAAGGAAATCAAGGCTTGGAGAGGTTGAGGGGCTATCCATGATCAAGCAGCTGGTAGCTGGCCAAGTAGTCATTTGGACCCAGTTCCCAACTTTATTGTTAGCTGTGTAGTAACAATGAATCGGATGAATTTATTTATTCAGTCCCAAATCTACCTTCTAGCCTTCTGGTCCAACTCCTTTCAGTCTGAAAGCCACCAGCCTGTCTGGAGCTAGGGACACAAAGACAGGAGATCTCTCTGGGACCTGGGGAGGATTAATCAGCAATTAGTGTGCAAAACACTTTCCAGACAAATGTTAAGTATTATTAGTATTTAAATTCAGTTTCATCTTCCCCTGCATCCCTACAAAAGGGAACAGATGGCCCTCGCTCCAGGTGGAGAGGAAGAAGGTGGGGCCAAGTGCGAACTTTGCAAGGCTCCAATTTCCAATTAGCCTCTGCCTGATTTGAGAGCCCAGCAGCGATGGGGTTGTAGAGAGGCCTTTCTTGAAAAGCTGAGTGAAGGTCATGGGAAACTATAGTTGTGTCTGAATTTCCCTTCCTGGTTGTGTGACCTTGAACAGGGCTTGGCTTCTCTCAAAATCTCAGCCCAAAGATACTACTGCCTTGCAGGGTTGGAGTGGGGAACAAACGAAACCCAATGTGAGAAAGCACCGGCCCTCACACCCCATGACCGGTTCCTTTCTCTCTGTCTCCTGTAGGAGACTCACGTTGGGGTTTAGTTTCCTCTGAAGAAGTGAAAATACACAGGATGTAGAATCTTGTCCATCTGAATACAAGCTTTGGCCCCACCATCTGTGTGACCTACTCCACCCTGGACCTCTTGTCCCTTAACTGTAAAATGCGCGTGACATTGGCACCTGCTCTGCCTTCCTTATAGGGCAGGGGTCAGCAGAGACAATGGCTTTCTAAACTATAAAGTTCAGAGCCGGGCATGGTGGTGCCCAACGGTAATCCCAGTATTTGAGAGGCTGAGACAGGAGGATGACAGGTTGAGGACAGCCTCAGCAATTTAGTGAAGTCCTCAACAACTTAGCAAGACCCTGTTTTAAAATAAAATAGGGCCAGGGGAGCTGGGTGTGGTGGCTCACGCTTAAAATCCCAGTACTTGGGAAGCTGAGACAGAAGGATCATAGGTTCAAGACCAGCTTCAGCAACTTGGCAAGATCCTGTTTCAAAATAAAAAATACAGTTGGGCTGGGGTTGTAGCTTAGAGATAGAACACCCCTGAGTTCAATACGCAGTACCACACACCCACACACACACAAAAATAAACAATAGGAGTTGGGTATAGCTCAGAGGTAGACTGCCTCTTGGTTTAATCTCCAGTACCACAATAAACAAACAAGCAAACCAGTAAGTAAGTAAATTGATAAAGGTCAATACTGCTGGGTGTGGTAGCACATGCCTGTAATCCCAGTACTTGGGAGGTAGAAAGAGGAGGATTGAAGACTTGAGGCCAGCCTCAGCAACTTATCAAGACTCTTTCAAAATAAAAAATGAAAAGAGTTGAGGGTATAGCTTGGAGGTAGAATGCCCCTGGATTAAAAAAAAAAAAAGGCAGTATTGATGGAAATAGTGATCACTGTTTCTTTCCTGTTCTCTGTCCCAGGGCTTCTGGTTGGAGGTATAACAGTCAAACAAAACCTACATGTAGCCCATCCTGGCTGAGCCCCAATTTTGGGCTCCCCCAGAAAAACATTCTCTCTTTCCAGATGACTTGCAGCTGGTAGGACACAATGATGAGGTAGAAGAAATAAAAATTTAGGTAGAAGGGAGACAGATTTGGAAGGAAAGGAAAAATACAGTTTTTTAAAAAAATCTGGAAAGTTCAAAGAGCCCACACCCTTAATGTCTACAGTCTCTGTCCCCACCTGAGATTCCTGAGATCCTTGGAGAGGACAAAGGTCAGACCTCAGCCAGTCACCACCCAGTGTTGCTAAGAAACCTGAGGAAGAGGAGGTCCAGACTTCCTCTGTGCTCACCCCTTCTTGGGAATTCTATAAAAGAACTGCAAAGACCCTCTTGGTCCAGGTGATCTCCCCTTGACTTCCTTCTCCCTCGAGTCCCTCATTTTCCTAAATAAAACTCCTGCCTTTGTCCCTGACTGGTGTGTGTTGAAATTCTTTTCACCACAGAGGCCAAGGACCCATAAGAGTTATCATGCTGACCCAAAACACCTTGAGGCTAATAGCAACATCTTGCCACCCGAATGAGGGAACCAGTTTGAGACAAAGGAACAAGCCAGACGAGGGCAGTACAAGAGGAAAGAGACAAGGAGAGCTAGCTCCTAGGACGCTCTTAGTAAGGTGGTTGTAGCAGTGCCTGAGTTTTCAGGAGCATGAGCCAGTACTACACCTTCTTTCAGTTTGGGGTTTTGTTTTTATAGTACTGGGGATCGAATTCAAGGACATCCCACCTTTGAGCTACACCCCTAGCCCCTATTTTACTTTTTATTTTTGAAACAAGACCTCACTAAGTTGCTGAAGTGAACCTGCGATCCTCCTATCTCACCCTCCCAAGTACTAGGATTACAGGCCTGCGCCACCATGCCTGGTTTCAGTTTGTGTTTTTAAAAATCATTTCTGTAGCTGGCTATGGTGACACATGCTTGTAATCCCAGTACTTGGGAGGCTAAGATGGGAGGATTGCAAGTTCAAGGACAGCCTCAACAAGTAGTGAGACTCTCTCATTAACCTAGTGAGACCCTGTTTCAAACATAAAAAAAAAAAAAAAAAAAAGGACTGGGGGTGTAGCTCTGAAGTAGAATGCCCCTGAGTGCAATCTCCGGTACCCCCCCCAAAAAAATTATTTATGTCAGGCACGATGAAGTATGCCTGTAATCTCAATTCTCGGGAGGCTGAGACAGAGGATCTGAGAAATTTAGTGACACCCTCAGCAACTTAGCAAGACCCTGATTCATGATGAAATATAAAAAGGCTGGGACTATTGTTCAGAGGTAGAATTCCCCTGGGTTCAATCTCCAACACACACACACAAAACAAACAAAAAACCTACTTGCAACTGAAACATTTCTTACTAACTCCAGTACACTAAATAATTTGATTCTAATAAAATTTTGATTTCAACAATGAGAGTAGCTCAAACACGAGTACTTAGAAATAAGTGCTGATGTTTGCATTCAACCTGCTAACATATATATGTATATACTATATATGTTATGTATATATATATGTATATAATATATGTATATATTTTTTGTATGTGTGTGTGACTGAGGACTGAACTCAGGGGCATTCTACCTCTGAGCTACACCCCCAGCCCTTTTTTATTTATTTATTTATTTATTTATTTATTTATTTTTAAACAGGGTCTCTCTTCGTTGCTGAAGGTCTTGCTAAATTGCTGACACTGGCCTTGAACCTGTGCTATTCCTGTCTCAACCTCTCAAGTACTAGGATTACAGGATGCACCATCATGTCCAGCCCAGCTCAATTTGCTAATATTTTGTGCAAATGTGTGTGTCTGTGTTCATGAGGGATATTGGTCTGTGGCTTTCTGGTAATCTTGTCTGGTTTTGGTATTAAGCTAATGCTGGCCTATTAAAATAAGTTTGGAATGTTCCTTCCTATTTTCTAAAAGATATTATAAGAATTGGTTTTATGTCTTCCTTAATGTGTAGTATAATTTACCAGTGAATCATGATTCAGATTTTCTTATGCCATAAATTACTTTTTTTTTTTTTAATAAAGGGAGCTGTTTTGCTCACTATTTCTGTCTTATGCATAGATTGAACTATTTCCCAACATTTTGTTTCCCAACATTTTCCCTGGATTCTTGTTTTGGGCTCCATCGGGCTCTGGTAACTGTAATCTGATCTAAATTTATGTGTTAGGATTTTGCAGTCTTTACATTTTTTAAAAAGCAACAAATTGCTTGCAATCTGTCTGGAAGAAATGAACAGAATGTGGTTCACTTTGATGTAGTGTTACAGTTGATGTGCTCTGCTCACCTTTTCAGCCTCATTTATTTACTCTCGGTGGTGCAGTAGACCCCTTGGTCTAGTCTCCTGGTCTTTGCCCAAGAAATTAGCTCTCTCTAGAGCACATTTTCCTGACCCCGCCCTGGCTTGCTCCACTGGGATATCACTTCTACCAAATTTCCTGGACTTCCCAGGTTGGGCTAGGGGGCTCCCCTGACCCCTTCCTACCCGTCATGCTTACCCTACTCAAGAATGAGTCATATTATAGCCAGGCATCACTTAATGGCAGGGTCACATTCTGAGAAATGCATTGTTGTGTGCACGTCATGGAGTGTACTTATACAAATCCAGTGGTACACATCATCCAGTGGTATACACCATTCAACATGGCCTCTTGAGCCTTGGTAAACACAGGACACATGAGGTTGTGGCTGCCGTAATGTGGCTTGTGCACTTGTTGTTGTTGTTGTTTTGGTACTGAGGATTGAACCCAGAGGCGTTTTACCTCTGAGCTACACCCCCAGCCCTTTTTATTTTTTATTTTGAAACAAGGTCTCCCTACACTGTTGAGGCTGGCCTTGAACCTATGATTCTCAGCCTCCTATGTACTGAGATTATAGGTGTGCACCACTGCGCCCAGCTTGTAAACTTTTTTTTTTATAAGTAGATGGAGTATACACTAAAATAATGATAACCTATACAATATAGTAAATGCATAGAGCAGTAACAGAGTCATTTATTATCCTTATCAAGTCTAATGTACTGTACTTAATTGTGCATGCTGCACTTTTATGCAACTGGCGGCACAGTAGGTTTGTTTGCACCAACATTACCGCAAACACATAATGCGTTGTGCAGCAGCTTTATGATGGCTATGAGGTCACTAGGCAATAGAAATATTTCAGTTCCATTATAGCTGTATGGGACCACATGATTATATATTGAAGTTATAATCGTTTGGGACCACCATTTGGCCCACTGTTAACTGAAATATCATTATGCAGCACGTGGCTGTATATTGAAATTATCTAATCTGTCTCTTTCCTGTACTGTGAAGTCCTCCAGGGCAGACCCTGCATGTACTCAGTTCATTGTCAGATCCCTGCTCTGAGCCCTTGGTAAATACTTGTTGAGTAATGAATATTTATTGCTATTGTAGCTACAGTCAGAGCAATAATACCCACTTATACTTCACATCTCTGAGTGGTGGGAATCGTCACAGTTATTCTGTGTAGCTGGTGTTATTACCTCATTTATGTCTGTGGACACTGAGGCCCAAAGGGATGCATTGACTTGCTAAGCTGTATAAGTGGCAGAGCCGGGATCCAAAGGCAAGACTTTCTGATTCTAAATCCAGGGATTCTCCCTGAATCTCACTTATATACCAAGAGACTGTTGGTTTGGGGAATGCTTTAGGATTTACCCCTAAGTGAAATCTTGTGCTAAAGCAGCACAAGAGGGTGCTCCAGGGATGAATGCTGAGTTATTCTTGCGGCTGGGGGCTAGAGCCAAGTGCAGTTGCTAGTGCCTTGCAGAAACCTTACTTCCAGGTTAGATAGGATGCCAGGTCACCAGGAAAGGGCTGAAGGCAGCATATGGCAGGCAGGCAGGCAGCAGCCCAGCCCAGGGTCTGGTCGGGGTTTCCAGAGAAGAGTCCCCTACCCCCTCTCATCCCCTCCCCACCCCACTCCCGACTGGGGACTTGCCAGCTTTGGGTGTGGGGTCAGCTACTCCCTCTCCAGCTTCTCATTTCCACCCCAGATCCTTGTTAACAAACTTTTCAAGATCACACCTGCCCAATGGATGTGGCAAACCATGCAAACCATGCCTCCTAAAAGAGGCAGGCCCTGGAATTTGGGTTTTGAGCTCGAGTTTTGTTTCAATCTCATATTTTATACCTTTCTTTCCCATTTCTATTTCCATTTGCTTTTCTCTCTTTCTCTCCTTCTCTCTCTCTCTCTCTCTCTCTCTCTCTCTCTCTCTCTCTCTCTCTCTCTCTCTCTCTTTGATACTGGGGATTGAACCCAGGGGCATTCTACCCCTGAGCTATATCCCCAGCCCTTTTTATTTTTTATTTTTATTTTGTGTGGCTTGAGGGTGCTGGGTATTTAATCCAGAAGCATTCCACTTTCAATCTACACCCTCAGCCCTAAATTCTTATTTGGAAACAGGGTCCCGCGAGGTTGGTGAGTCTCACTACTTGGTAAGTCTCACTACCTGCAATCCTTCTGTCTCAGCCTCTCAAGTACTGGGATTACAAGTATGCACCACCACATTCGGATTTAGTTTTCATTTTGAAACAGGGTCTTGCTAAGTTGATGTGTCTGTCCTTGAACCTGTGATGCTCCAGTCTCAGCCTCCTAAATACTAATTACAGGTGTGCATCACCATGCCTGGCTCCTCCAAAACTTTAGAGCTGAGATTCAGTATACATACATCATTTTTTTCTTAGCTAATGTTAAAGAACACAGTACTAAGGGCTCCCTGCCTGTGGCCTGGCTGGACCCTCTCAAAGCATGCTTCCTTCATTTGGTCTGAGCAGTGAAGAGTTCTAGAAGGAATGGAAGACTGAGGAGCCTAGTCATGTTCCTTGAGTTGTCTGCACTCCCCAACTCTGATCTCAGGCTTGTTCAGCCTGTACTGGCTCCTTGGAGGGGAGAGGTTTGATCCCACTTTCCTTGAGTCCAAGGGCTGACAACCTCCTTATTGCCTTGAGTCCTTCAGTTTGACTGGCATTTCCCCAAGGAACATAACTGAAAACTTAGGGGCCCAGGTAAGGAGATGGCAATGGAGGGTGTGTATATGGGGCAACAAAAGCTGCACTTTCCAAAGTCCACATTTCTGGCTATCCAGCCAGCTCAGCAGAGAGAGCTCAGATTCTGTCACACAGACCTGGTTTGGCTCTTAGGGCTGTGCATACCCTCAATAAGTCAGTTTAGCTCTCTGAGTCTAAACTTTCTTTTCTAGAAATGGGGCCATCAGGACTTAACTTTCTATGTTGCTGCAGGGATCCATGTCAGGCATAGCAAGGTGCTCAGTAAGCTTCCTTCCTCTGTGCCATGATGTTCTTCATTTTTCATTGTCCTCAGCACAGGGCCAGGCACATAGGAAATGAGGACCTGCAACTGAATGTGCTTTGTTTTGATCTATTGTATATGATTCCTGATTCCTTCCCATTTCCATTTGCCTGTTTTTTGTTTGTTTGTTTGTTTGTTGTTTTTTGGGGTTTTTTTGGTACTGGGGATTGAACCCACCCAGTACCATTTCCCACTTATAGACACTGAGGCTATACTCAAAATGACATCAGTATCTCCTATACTACCTTCTGTGTAAGGAGTCTTTTTGGTGCCCAGGACACATTTGCTGAAGGAATGAATAGATACCAGATAATAGGAATAACAGGAGAATAGATGGGAGACATGGAAGGCAGGGCTTAAGTCGAGCAGGGAGGAGCTGGATCCCTCTAGAACAAAGAATCAGAAAGTGGGTAAGATTTTGTCGAATGAATTGTGTGCCCAGCTTGGAAAGCCCTTTCTCCTTAAATGTCTGAGACATTTATCTCTTAAATCCAAGTGCAAATGTTATCTCCCCACTAGCATTTATTGCCCCTCCAGGCAGAATCAGTTGCCCCTGCCTCTGTGCTTCTTGGAGTTTCTGTTCCTGCCTCTACAAGCCTTTTTTAACCTCATGCTGTAGTTTTTGGTTTAGTTATCCAACATCATGCCAAATTATGGATTTCTTGAGAACAAGAACCATGTCCAGCCTCTTTGGGATCTCTGTGGGCCCCTGAGTGGGCACTCGGCAGCCTTAGTTCATGCTTTTTCCCCACAACAAAGGCTTGTTAAACAAATCAGTGTTTTACTCAGCGCATAATAGGTGCACCTGTGTATGAACCCCTCCCTGCCTCTCAGCAGCCAATTTGAAGATCAGTGGGAGGATGGGCTGAGTTGGTCCCATCCATGGAGGCAGGGAAGGAACAAGCTCTTGACTTTGGAAGTGGAGCTTATATGGGGCCAAGAAGCATATCTGGGTTGCAATTCTTTCTACAGCTGGTTGCCCTTGGACAAGTCCCTTTCCCTTTCTGAGCTCCAATTTCTCCTTCTGCTTCTTAAACAGTGGAGGGAGAAGGGATTGAACTCCTCCTACTTCTAAAATTCTATGGGTTTCTTGGAGGCTGATAGACACATAAACACTCATATGTACACATACATACATGTATACACATAGGTATCAACAGATGCAGACACACACACACACACACACACACACACACACACACACACACACGCACAGATTTACATCAAGGTATACTGGCTTTCAGAGATATAGAGAGACACATGAGCCTAAATGTCACACTTACATAGGATAGAGACACTTGGACTGCCATGAATACACATATACACCCCGGATATAAAAGGTTTGACTTTACAATACATACACAGATAAAAAAAAAATCTCATTGACACCCACAAGTATGCATATACGAGCACATATGTATTCCCTTTGGTAGTCCAAGATCTCTACTAGCTGGTAGAGTTGGGGATCATAGAAGCCAACCCACATCTCTTCCTCTGGCAGGTGACAGTCTCCTCTCTTCTCTCCTGAGCTTGGGGAATGCTGCTCTTAACCCACAGGGGTAAGGATCAGGATGGGGTCTCCCATCTCCCAGGTTACTGTCTATAGATGCTGCTTCTTATAAATAGTTTCCTGCTATTTCCAGGAGAGCTCTGGGGACTGAGAACTCCAGAGATTGGGTTTGATGTGTCCTTTGCCTGCCTATGAAACTATGCACAAGGGTCCTCCTGGGAGACCACCTGAGTCCCCATTAGTACTCCAAGGCCTGTGGCAAATAGGAATAAGCTGAAAGTGGCGGGGGTGGAGGCTGCGCCACCAGGAAACCTCCCACTGCTTGAGGAAGGATGCCTGGCTCATGTTTCCTGCCTGGGGGCATCTCATACCCCCTTGGCTCTGCTACTCCCTGGTTGTGTGACCTTGGATGAGTTGTTTCATGTATCAGTGTTTTCAATTGAACAATGGGGCTGCTAATCTCTCCCTTGTGAGTTGTGAAATTAAGGCAACAAGTGGTAGGTCCCATCATCTCTCTCCTGCTTGGCTGTGCCTCTCCGCCTCCTGGGGGTGGAGAATAGCAGGATTCATGTGCACACATCCAGGCCTGCACTACAGTGTTCCCTCCCCTTCTGCTCCTCTTCCTCAGCCTCCTCTCTACACACTGCCGATCATTTTCTCATCCAGCTCACATCTTCTGAATAACCAAGCATCAACTATTTCTGTTTTCAGACCTCCAGAGAGCCCAGCAGGACATCAGGCTATGTGGGTGGGTGAGAGGGACTACCAGGCAGTGACCTGGTACTGGCTCCCATCAATAACAAAAGATATGGCAGTTTTGATGGTGTAGAAACTGAGCTTTGGGGAGGCCCTAGGAAGGAGGAGCTGGTAGCTGGTGGGTCCTGGGGATGGTAAGCATGTCACCGGCTCACCCTTGCATCTCTGTGAATCCTGTGGCTACAGGCTGTTTCCACCAGAGTTCTGGGCAGGTGAGACCAGAGTGCAAAGGATCTGGGCCTCAGCCCTGGCTTCACACCCTCCTCACTGTGTGAACTTGGGCATGAGATGCAATCTCTCAGGGTCTTCGTTTGTATAGTGGATCTTTTATAGTCCACACTACAGTGTCACATCAGGGCAGACAAGCGGTGGAAGAGGCTTTATCAGCCTGCATGCAACCAGAAAACTTCCTTATCCAGATGGAAAGCTAGGAGCAAGCTGACTTAGAAGGATGGAATCCTAGAATGTCACTTCTGCAGGAACCACATCCCTCATTTTACAGATAGGGAAATGGAGGCCCAGAGAGGGCAAGTGACTTCTCCAAAAGACCCAGCAGAGGGCAGAAGGAGATCCAGGGACACCTTACACCCTCTCTATCCATTGGCAAACACTGGCAGAGGGACTCAAAGGTTGGGTCTGACTCTGGCTGACCTTCCTGGTAAAGAGGTAGCTCCTGGGGTGGGGAGGGAAGGCTAGTGCCCCCTTCCAGGAGGTGAGCTTCTGCACCCTTAGGGAGGGATCATCGCTGCACAGGTGGGCCTGCTCCAATCTCCTTTCCACTACTTATTGATAGTTGGCTAGAGACATCTCTGAGCCTCAGCTTCCTTCCCACAAGTCAGGGAAGGTAATGCCTCCTTTGCAGGGCTGTTGTAAATAAAATGAGAAAAGCTTAAGGTCTCTCATGGAGAGACCTGTGGGATATACTCTTCATCTCTGTCTCTCTAGCTGCCCTTTGCTTGTCTGGGGTGAGAGGTCAATTCCCAGGATCATCTGGGGATCAAAGGCCAATTGTAAGGCCAGGGAGATGGGAGGCAGTAAGGTGTGTTGGCCAGGATTGCATGCTGAGTGCCTGGTTTCCTCCCCCAGACCTCACTCTGCACCTGTCAGGTGGGGGAGGCATCCCCAGGGCTATGAATCATGGTTTCTCTAGGAACAGAGGCAGTAGACAGAAGCTGCCTCACACCTGTGAGCTTGGTGGGCAGGTTTGCTCAGGCACCAGGAGCTTTGGAATGTGTTCAGGACAGAAGTCTCCTGACTGTGCAGAGGGAGGTGTGAATGTCTGAGATGAGACAAAGTATTTAGAAGAGTAAGAAGCTGGTGTGTGTTGGCGGCGGGGGGGTGGGGTGGGGAGTGGGGGGGTTATCTAGGTCACTGCAGCTTTAAGAAGGGGAGGGCTTCATACAGAGTCACAAAGCAAAGCAGTGAGTGACTGGGCTAGAGCTATAACCCGTGGCTCAGGAATCTTCTGGTTGGAAAAGGCTGAGGTCATTTGGTCCACCTTCTCACCCAAGAGTCCCTTGCCTTCAGGAACTGGGAGCTTGTCCCCTTCTATGTCAGTCTAAGCATTTTGTAATGGCCCTGGTCCCTGGCTATTTCTCTTCTAGGTAGGGCTAAAAACCTATTCCCCAACACAGGATCAACATGCATTGCATTCACATATAGATACTTGAAAATAGAGATCGCGTGCCCCTGAGTTTTCTTTTGTCCAGACTATAATTTTGTAGTCTGCTGCTTTAATACAACAGCTTCCAGACCCTCACCCTCTAAATCAGTGAAGGAACCATGATAGCTTCTCAGGACTCTGAGCCAGACTTTCAGAGAATAAACCATGAAACCCCCAGAGGCAGCCTCAATGAGGATGTTCAATAAATACAATAACAATTAGGTATTTTTATTAGTGAAAACAAAATCCACTCCGAATTAAAAGGGAAATTTCAAAGGCATTTCCAACTCACAGTTTTCATGGGAGGCAGTTAATCTACAAGCACATAAATGATTCCAAGTGCCAGGAAAAAACTATGCAGTGAAATATATTTTTTGGATGGTAAGCTTGACACTACTAATTATCAGAAAATTATACCTAAAATAGACTGTACTCAGTATGAATTCCTTGAGGGCAAAGTTGGGGGTCTTTCTATCACCTATGACAGCCAGATCTGGCCAGGGCACACAGAAATGAATGAGTACATACATGGATAGATGGATAGTTTCAGTTGGCTGTTATTTTCAGTGTGCAAAAGGCCAAATGCATCTCTCTGTTCATTTATCTTTTGGACCTTACAGGTGTATTGAGGAGGCCTAGGGATAAACCATGACATGGGTACCAAACAGTTGCAAGATATAGTGGCCACTCTAGACAGCCCCAGCCTATTGAAGAAAAGTGACCAAGAGCAAACTGGTGGGATTTCGTTTTGTTTTGTTTTGTTTTTTGTTTTGTTTTGTTTTTTGGTACTGGGAGTTGAGCACAGGACATTCTACCTCTGAGCTTACACCATCCCTTTAATTTTTTGTTTTAAATCTTGAAACAGGGCCTTGCTAAGTTACTGAGGCTGGCTTAGAACCTGCAATCCTTCTGTCTCAGCCTCCCAAATACTGGGATTACAGGCATTCACCACCATGCCAGGCTGGTGCTTTTGCATTCTGAGCATGCATTTCTTTTTCTGCTAGTAAGGATGCTCCCATTTCCTTGGGGGAGAGGGAACTGCTCCTTCTGCAGCCTTCTTCTGTGGTTTAGCTTGAGCCTGGGTCTCCAACAGAAGCACATGACTAGGTTTGGCCAGTCAGTCTAGTCTGTCCTACACACGCCTCCATCACGGCTCCCACATAGCCTGGTGGTTCTAGTTTGTCTCTATGTCATCTCTTCTTCAGAGCTGGTTACTCCTTGAGGAGAGGGCCAGGACCCATCCTTCCTGAATCCTCAGAGCCCAGCTCACATCACACAGGGTGGTGCCTCACAAGCCTCTGATACAATAGTCCCCTCTTGTCCCAGCTTTTGCTTTCTGCAGTTTTGGTTACCAACGTTCAACTGCAGTCCAAAAATATTAAATAAAATAATTCCAGAAATAAACAATTCATTAGTTTAAAATTGTGTGCCATTCTGAGTAGTGTAATGAAAGCTCATGCCTTTCCACTCCTTCTTGCCCTAGATGTGAATCCTCCCTTTGTCCACGGCATTTGTGCTATAGATGTTCCCACGTGTTAGTCACTTACTAGTCACCTGGGTTATCAGATCAACTGTCCTTGTATCACAGTGCTTTGGTTAAGTAACCCTTGTATGGTAGCCTAGCATCACATCCCAAAGCCTCACTCACCTCATTCCATCATCACATAGGACTGTACCATCTCACATCACCATAGAAGGCTGGATACAGTACAAGTAGATATTTTGAGAGAGAGCACATTCCCTAAACTTCCATTATGGTATATTGTTATACTTGTTCTATTTGACTAGTTATGGTGGAAAACATAGTATTTATAGGGTTCAGCACTGTCTGTGGTTTCAAGCATCCATGGGGGTCTTGGAAGTATCTCCTCTAAATAAAGGGGATGGCTGTGCATGAAAAGATTGTACATTGACTTCCTGCCTAAAGAATTGCTTGGTACTTCAGCCCAGTGGCCAAGTTTTTTGAACTTACTCATTTAAAGCCACTTCAAGGGGGAAACCAGAGAATCAATTTTTTAACTTCCTCCTTGTCTAGGAGGAATGACCACGGCATGTCCAGCAAGGTCACCCTCTCCAGTTACTGGGAGCTGAACTGCCATTTTGGTTTTATTAGACTGCTTTGTGGAAGCACATGGAGGTTTCCAAGGGTGTGGTGGAAATTTTCATGTCATCTCCAGCCCAACATTAACAAAAACAGACACAGAAGCAGATGGTTATGACCAAGAAAGCAATCTGGAAGGAGAGATCCTGGTCTCACCCTCGACCCTTGTCTTAGAATTATGGGACCAGAGGAAAACAATGCATATAAATGACAACAGAAGGAGAACAGGGCAGTTTTTTTGATCCATAACCCAGGATAACCCCAAAGATATAAGTGATTAAATCTGACACCCTGACTTTTACTAGCTTGGACAAGTTTTCAAAATAAGAAGGAAGAATGAAAGAAGAGGATGCCATTTTTAAATGCCATGCCCTGAGCTCTATGCTGGGAGCTCTAACCCATTGTCTCTTCTTATTCTTTGTGAACACTGGATCATTTAAGAAATCAGATGCTATCCTAGTTCATCAGATGAAGGAACAGGAGATTCAAAGAGGTGGGGCCCTTAGCCAAACCCATATCGCTTTTAAGTGGTAAGTGAACGTCACATCTGACCGGAATGATTTCCTTGCTCCCATCTCTGCCAGGCCAGTGAGGAGGAATTTTGCAATCAGTTGACAGAACTTGCAGGGACTCCTGATCCTCCACTTCCGGGGCATGTGGATTATGTAAGTCCTGGATCCTCTGATGCTCAGTTTCATCGGATGCACAAGAGGAATAACAATCTCACCTCTCAGGATTGTCTCATGAGAATGAAGCTGGAGACTTGATCTGGTGGATCTGGGGCATAGTGCGGGCAGTGACTATGAATTATTATTGTCTGCCACCCTGCTTTTGACTGTCAGGTCTCTTTTCTGGCTTCACTGCCAAGTTCTAGGTCAGTTAAACCTGGAGAGGTCAGGCATCTGTCTTCATATTCCACTGACCCTGGGACCTTAAGCAAGTTCATTCACCTTTCTGGGTCTCAGTTTTTACCCCTTTGAAATAAGAGTGTCGGGCAGGATCCCTATTCCTCAACTTACAGTTCTTCTCTTTCTAGAGTTTTTTCAATGACAATAATGGATGAGGAATAGGGAGAGAGGACACTTTTGGCAGCATGGTAGTACTAACAATATTGTCATAGTTCTTAGCTTTGAGATGGAGTGATATCACCTTGTGGCTTATGTCTTGCTGATCAAAGCTTTGACTGGCAGTTAAGTGCCTTTGATTAATAAAAAATGGGGGGAATAAATTAATCATGAGTTAAATGCAGTGTGTTTGGGAGACAGAATTTTTAAAAAGTCAAATCCACTGGGGCCAGGAGAGATTAAAAAAAAAAAGGGGGGGTATCTTTGCGGGCAAGAGGTTGGGGACCTGTGGGGTGGATGTCCATGGAGCTCTCTAGTTGTGGATGGAGGACTTATGTGGCCACTGGAAGCCTGTGGGTGCTACCACTAGGGACAGAAGGCTTGGTCCCTTTAAGGCTCTTCTCCCCACCACTAAGCCCCAGGCCTGTGCGGAGGAGGACATGCATTATTGAAAGCGCATTTCAATACCTATTCACTCTCCTCCTTCTCCTGTGGGTGGCAATCACAGTTTACATAATCTGTCTCTCTGTCCTCCTAGGCAGCTGCTCCCTTCTGGCTGAGTGGTTTGAGGAAGGGGAGGGAGGGGAGAGGGAGGGACATTAACTCTGTGCTGCCACCTCAAGTAGTGACCAAGCTGCCTTGGAATGAGGGAGTGAGAGCAGGCTTTGACACACACAGCCTTGGGTTTAAGTGTTCCTTTTGTGCTGTGTGACCCGGGGTGCACCACTCTGCCCCTACCATGGCCTCCATTACTGTCTCCATGTCAATGGCTCCCAGATCTGTGTTTCCAGCCCAGAGCTCTCTCCTGAACTCCAGACCCATCTATCAACAGCTTGAGGGAGAGCTCTGTTTGTTCACAGGCAGTTCAGACTTAGTGTACTCCAACTGATCTCACTAGTTTTCTCCTAAACCATCCATCCCAATGCATCTATCTATCCTTCCACCCTTCCAACTCTCCATCCATTCACTGAACCACTCATTCAATTATTTACCTGTCTTCTATCTATCTATCTATCTATCTATCTATCTATCTATCTATGTATCTATCTATCTATCTATCTATCATCCATCCACCCATCATTTACCAAGTCCAGCATTTGTCAACCTTGGTGGTAGAATGACAGGTAAGGCTGGAGCTAGGTTTATCTTCTCAATACTTAGAGTCTTATGAAGGAGATGGATGAGTAAAGGAAATTGTAATACATGTGATAAGTATGATAATAAGGGAAGAGTAATGTGCTATAGGAGTACAGAGTGAGACGCCTGACACCTCCTTGGGGGAATCAGATAAGACTTTTTTGAGGATATGGCACCAAGGCGGAGCCATGTGAATCTGTTCCTTTCTCCTCTGTTCCTTGTCTCTATTACTCGGGGGAACTGGCTCCCAGCAACCATTCCTCTTTCTTCTCGCAACAGTGAAACAGCACCCCTTAGGAAGGACTTACCCCTTGCCTCCTCATGATCTTTATGGGCTGGGTAGGGAGAGCACATCTCCAGCAGCTGCAGGAGCACATGTGAGCCAGGCCTGGCTGTGGGAATGGATTAGGGATTAATTGATTGATGTTCAGTCCCAGAACTTTTCTGGCACCATGGGAATGGGGTGTCTATTTCCACTGGAGTTTCTCAGCTGGTAGAAGGGAGGTGGCTGTGTTGTCACTGAGGGGGAGAGCCTGGCAGAGAACGAGGATAATATGGAAGAAGCTGGAATCAAGAGACACAGAAAGACAGTCTTAAAGTTATCATTTGAACCCCTAGATCCAGATGTGTCTGAAGTCAGCAATGTTAGACTTTCCTTTTTCCCTCTTTGAGTTATTTTTCTGTCATTAGCAGTCAAAAGAGCCCTCATTAACAGTAAGGAGTCTCATTAGCAGTAGGAAGCATTTCCACATCCTTTGACTTATTTGATTTTCACAACAGCCCTGGGAGGTTGTTTACAGATGGAATGAAGGTTTTGGCAGCTGAGTCAGCAGACTAAGACCCAGGCCGGTCAGCCAGAAAAGCCCAGGCTTTATTCCGGATACCTTGAAGGTTAAGTAAGAAGGATGCAGGAGAGAAAACTTATATTTGAGAGGGGAGGACGGAAGGGGAAGAAAATTAAAGATAAAACTTGGAAGTCCTGCCTTCTGGGATCCGTATGGATGCAAGAGAGAAGGAACAGAGAGAAAATGGTGAGATTTTTAAGGGAGCGAGTTGGAATCAGAGTACTATAAAAGTGGAAGAATAATAACACTGCAATTCCCTACATTCCAGCCAAATGAGTTGGCATCCAGGCACCTCGTCCATAAGACAGGACCTTCCTCCCTGCAGTCAGCCCACATTTTATTGCATAACCACTCTTCAAGGTGTGACTGAAAATGTCAACTTCTCCAGGAAGCCCTTAGGAGCCTTCTTTCTTGGTGCTCCACAGCCCCATCAGCGTCTCCTTTATAACACAGGTCACCTTCAGCCTCCCCATTTCACTTATTCAGTGCATGACTCAGCTCCATCCTGGGGAAGTCCATGCCTTACTCATCTTTGATTAGATTCAAGCTCCTAACCCCATGTTTGCACCCCGTAGGGGCCCAATGCATTTTTTTTAGAGCATTTATTTGAAGGAAATGAATATTCAGATAAGAAGAAATTTAGCATGAAATTGAGACAGACAGGGGGATAGAAGAGGGGGAAATGAGCTGAAACACAGAGATAGACCAAGTCAGAAAGGGGTGAAAAGTAGAGGGAAGTGGGAGGCCTAAGGGGAGATGGAGAGTGAGTCCTGGGTATGAAGATTGAGAGGGTCTGCTGGATTTTTCTGGAGTTCAGTTTACCTTTCTCCTGGTGTTTTGTGGGAGAACCATCTGGAAAAGGATGCAGCTTGCTCAGAATCCAGCAGAGCCTGGGGTGGGGGGGTAACACTTTCGATTCCTTGGGAAGAAGCTCATGGACCCAGGAAGAGTTTCTGCAATTCCTCTTCCTGCCACTGGGGGCAGGAACTGCAAGGCATTTGTGAGTACCTTGTAGGACTCAGCAATGCAAGAAAGGAGGGGAAAGAATAGCTAATGATGGTCAGGAGCAGCTAGGACCTTTAGGTGCTGCCACATCATAGGACTTCCCCTCAGGGGGTCTGTGGTGTGACCCTTCCCTCGGCAGTTTCCAGAAAAAGATCACTGCAAATTTCCCCACTTTGCTCTGGGGCTGAAGGACTAACTGTCCCTCTCCATCACAGCCTTCCTCTTTGTTGTCTGCATGGTCCTGAGCACCATTCAAAGTCATTCTATTTATTGTATCCATCTGCTTGTTTATTGTCTGTCTCTCCCACTGCAGGGGACAGGGATCTCACGGGTCTCCTAGCAGGGCATTCAGAAGTGCTCACTAAATGCTAAGCAGATTAATGAATGGAAGGACAAGCGGGTTGGCGGTGTGTGTGTGTGTGTGTGTGTGTGTGTGTGTGTGTGTGGTGGGGGTGGGGGTGTTGCTTGGAGGGAGTGTTGATGAAGCACTTTACAAAGCAAGACTTCCAAAATAAAGGCATCTGGGCTCTGAAATGAGAGCCCTTGAGAAGAGAAAGGCCCTTCTGGGGCTAATTGTGCGGCTGTCAGCCGGAGTACAGGCAGCTGCGAGGAGACAAGGTCCCAGGGGAGGGATGCAGTTCCCACCCTCACCACACCTGCTTTCAGGCAGTGAGGAAATCCGCTAGGGACCTATTGTAGCTGCATGAGACAAAAGGAAGCTGATCCCGCCCCTCAAGGAGGAGGAGTCTGAGGACTGGACCCTGGGCAGGAGGTGAAGCTACCCAGTGTTAGAGTGCAGGGGAGGGGTGGGGTTGAACATGTGTCAGGTACCCTAAGGGCTGGTCTCACTGACCTCTCTTTGCAGGGCTCTAAGGAAGGGATTATTGAAACATATGAAGATCCTGAAGCTCAGGGAAATAAAGTGACCAGTCAAG
The DNA here is from genome assembly GCA_004027655.1 of Graphiurus murinus. Classification (NCBI taxonomy): domain Eukaryota; kingdom Metazoa; phylum Chordata; class Mammalia; order Rodentia; family Gliridae; genus Graphiurus; species Graphiurus murinus. The sequence continues at coordinate 11,350 of PVLC010015293.1, read as the reverse complement.
GGCCACACAGTGAGTGTGGCAGAGCCAGGACCTGGTCCAAGGTGGCCCAACTCCTTCCTTATATCACCAGACATCCAACACAATGTCAGGTTTGGGGAGGCCCCAGCCCTCTGATGGCTGCTCATCTCTGCCAGGACTTTCAGTATGATGAGGAGAAAGGAGAGGGAAGAGGAAGGAAAAAGGGAAAGAGAAGGAAATGTCTCTTTCTACAAACTAAGGAGTGAGCTAGATGTCATTACAGCTGTTTTTTTTATATATTCTTTTCTGTCCCATTGCTTCCTGGGACTGCCAGCTCCACTCTGAGATTGGTGTAGAAATGAACTCAAGGTCCCCACTCTTGGGCCCCACTCTGGGATTGTGGGCAAGTCAATCCTCTCTGTGTAATGTTGATAACAGTTTTGACCTCTCGAGGTGGCAGTGAGAATGTAAGGAGACAGAGGGAGTGGATAAAGCCCAGTGCCCAAGAGAGATACTGTTGTCAGAGATTACGGGGCACTTACTTCCATAATCCCAGTCACCTCACTTGGTTGCCTGAGTTTCTAAATTGAAATGTAGACTTTGTTCCTCTCCTTTCAGAGACTTAAACAGACACTTCACACACACACACAAAAAAAAACCCCAGAATACCCAAATGGTCAAAAAGCAGATGAAAAGGTGGTCAGCTTCACTAGTCATCAGGAAAACGCAAATTACACATTCACCAGAATGGCGAAATGGAAAAGACAGAAAACACCAAATGTTGGAGAGGATTTGGAGCTACTAGAACTTTTGTACAGCACAGGAGGGATCATTCTGGAAAAACACATTTGACAGTGTCTTCGAAGGCTGGACCAGCATCCTCTATGACACTGCAACTCTACGCCCTGGCATAAACACAACAGAAATGTGTATATACATTGACTCAAAGATGCATACAAGATTTTTTTTTTTTTTTTTTTTTTTGTGGTACTGGGGATTGAACTCAGGGACATTCTACCTCCAAGCTATACCCACAGCCCTATTTTTTATTCTTTATTTTGAAACAGGGTCTCACTAAGTTGTGAAGTGCCTCACTAGGTAGCTGAGGCTGGCCGGGAACCCGGATCCTCCGGTCTCAGTCTCCCAAATGCTGGGATTACAAGCATGCGCCACCACACTCGGCTATACAAGAATTTTTATAGGAGTATTTTTCCTAAGAGCCTCCTGCTGAAAACAACTCAGGTGTCCATCAACACTATAACGGATGAATATATTATGGTAGGGTCACACAATGAAATATAACAATAAAAATGAATTATAGCCAAGTGCAACAACATGAAAGAATCACAAACAACATTGAGTGAAGGAAGTCTAACATTGAAGGGTTTCATTACTGCTTGATTTCATTTATATAAAGTTTCAAAACAAGCCAACTAACCTATGAGGTTAGAAGTTGGGATGGTGGTTCCTTTTGCAGGAAGATAACTGGAAAGAAGACAAAAAGGGGGCTGTTATGTGTGATAATGAAATGTCCTTGGAGCTGGAGGCAGCCATGCTTGGGCCCCTGGGTGTCCTGGCCCTGCCCAGCTGCAGCATCTGGCTCTAACCCTCTCTCACTGGCCTTGGTTCTCTCTGCTCCCCTCCCTCATACCTTAAGGACCTATAGCTCTGTCTCCTGCTTGGCAGTTGGTGTAAAATGGACTATATATTTATATGGACTGAGATCTCTAGCTTGGAAGAAAATACATCTTCCTTCCTCAAAGTTTTGTGTGTGTGTGTCAGGGATTTGGGTACCAGTGGTGAGAATGTTGGCTTAAACAGGGGCTTTCTGTGACACAGGTAAACTTCTGTTTTTTGATCTGGGGTGAGTTACATGGGTATATTCTTTTTGTGAAAATTCATTAAATTGAGCCGGGCATGGTGGCGCATGCTTGTAATCTCAGTACTTGGGAGACTGAGACTGGAGGATCCAGGTTCCCGGCCAGCCTCAGCTACCTAGTGAGGCACTCTGCAACTTAGTGAGACCCTGTTTCAAAAATAAAGAATAAAAAATAGGACTGGGGGTATAGCTCGGAGGTAGAATGCCCCTGAGTTCAATCCCCAGTACTGCAAAAAAAAAAAAAAAAAAAATTCATTAAACTGTCAACTTACATGAATACTTCATGAATGTAGGTTATATCTCAAATGATTTTTTTTCTGGAAAAAAAAAAAAAACCCAAACTAAAACCAAAGACAGTTTTCCATGGCTCCCTACTATCCTGGTGCAGGGTCCCAGGTTTGTGGCTGTTTTTCAAGGTCCTCTGCTATCAGTGTAGGCCCACTTGTCATGTCTCTCTACCTAACTTAGCAGAGGACAAGGGACAGGTCTTCCACATACCAGGCTGTTTCTCACCTCTGGTTTTTTGCCCAGTATCTCATCTCTCCCTATTTTTGTCTTCCTCCTCATCCATTCCTGAATATCTCTCCCTAGGTGGGCCACATGGTCCTCCTCTGAGCTCTCGTGTTTCCCATTGCATACTCTATCTCAGCAATTCTCATATGATTTTATTATCCTCACCTACATATCTGCTATTTCCCTAAGATCAGGGCCACTGACTGATTTCTGTGTCTCCCATGCTCAGCATGGATCCTGGCATGGTGGACCAACAGTAAATGTGAAATGAAGGAAAGCTCATTCATACATCTATCTATCTATCTATCTATCTATCTATCTATCTATCTATCTATCTATCATCTATCTATTCATTTTTGTGGTTTTTTTATTTTTGTGGTATTTATTTATTTTTGTGGCTTTAAGGATTGAACCCAGGGGCATTCTACCTCTTAGCTATACCCACAGTACTATTTTATTTTGTATTTAGAAACAAGTTCTCACTGAGGCTGGCCTGGAACCTTTACTCCTCCTGTCTCAGCCTCTCAAGTACTGGGATTACAGGTAAGTGCCACCACACCTGGCACTCATTCTTATTTTAGGCTCCTGTTTGCTCCTCTAGAGCTCCCACATTTAATCTCATGTTGAACTGCCATCATTGTCTTGTGACATGTCTTCCATAGATTTCTCTTATGCGAGATGACTCGCAAAAGGTGGATTCTTTGTTTTCTCCTTGTGAACTGCACACACATATTCCCCTACCCCCATCTCTTCACTGCTTCATTCTCGCCTCGTTCAGTTTCCAAGGACAACTCCTGGTGGCCCATGTAGTGACTGGTCAGCCAGAGTGGAGGCCAGTTGGGCCAAGACCCTTTGCATCAAACCTTACTCTTTAGGGACATTAGATCCTCTCATTACAAACACCACACAGGAGTGGCTTAAAAATGGAGCAGGATGCTTGGGTGGGGATGGAATTATGAGCTTCTTCTTATCAGAAGTATACAAATGAGAACTGGCAGATTGCAGTGAGGGGTGCTACTGGTGAGAGGTTATACTCAGTACCTCCAACACCAGTGGGGAAAAGAAGAAAATGACATCAGTTGAGGTCCTACTGTATACCAGGCTCTTTGTGCAATCTTATAGACTTTGCACAATTGTCCTGAGAGGAAGTTGTTGTCATTGACCTTATTTAAGAGATGATTAAACCAAAACTCAGAGGGGTGAAGGGTCTTGCTAGGACTTCAACTTGCTTGAAAAGAGCTGGAAATTAAACCCAGGTCTTCAGTTTCCTAAGCTTACCCTCTTTTTATCTCATGTCTCAAAATCATTGGTTTCTTTTTCTCTTTTTGGTACTGGGGATTGAAACCAGGGTCATTCTACCTCCAAGTTACACCCCCAGTCCTATTTTTTATTCTTTATTTTTGAAACAGGGTCTCACTAAGTTGCAGAGGGCTTCACTAAATAGCTAAGGCTGGCCACGAACCCAGATCCTCCCGTCTCATCCTTTCAAGTACTGAGATTATAAGCATGTACCACCATGCCTGGCTAGATTCAATGATTTCAACCCAAGGAGATAACCACTGTTGCATCATGGCATGGTGAATGTCTTTGGGCACTTTAGAGTAGGGCTCATTGACTGGTCTGGCCAAGGCTCACAGTGTAGCAAGGGTCAGGATCCCTGAGTGCACTGGCATTTGATCACTCAAGAGGAGCCCTTTGAACAGCTGTAATCACTTCTGGGTTGTTGTGGACTTCAAATGAGATGTTAAGGGGGCTAGGTGGTGATTTCATTGTAAATGGTTTACTCATTGGCATTTGACCTCTGTTTTCCATCAACTTGATTTTCTTTTCCCAGTATTTCAAGGGAAGGTAAACAGAGCTAATTAAATTCTCTCCCAACTCCTCCCACTTTTCAGTACCTCTTGAGTTAAACATGTGAATTAACAAGTACTTCCTGCTGGGCATGGCGGCATACACCTGTAATTCCAGTACTTGGGAGGATGAGACAGGAGGATGGCAGTTTTGAGCCCAGCTTTAGCAATTTAGTGAGAGTCTCCAAATTAGCAAGACCCTGTTTCAAAACAGAAAATAAAAAGGGCTGGGAGTGTAGCTTGGAGGTAGAATGCCCTGGGTTTAATCTCCAGTACACACAAAAAAAGAACTACTTTTATCTTTTAACCTTATGTACACATGGTTTCTACTACTATTCACTTAACAAGAGCAAGAGATCCACTTTTTAGCCTTTCATACATATATTTAAAAAGGTAACATGAGATAATTCTCATAAACAGGGAACAGTACAGATAAGCCTTGACTTATGATGGTGTTAAATCCTGATAAATCCATTGTAAACTGAAGATAATGCAAGAAGAAAATGTATCCATCTGCTTAACCTACAGAACATCAGAGCTTGGCAACACAGCGTCTGGATTGCTTCCCTCATGATTAGGTGGCTGACTAGGAGCTGTGCCCGCTGCTCAGCGTTTCTAGAGAAAGGATCATACCACCTCTCCTTAACCTGGGAAAAGATCCAAATTCAAAATTTGAGGTGTTTTTTATTTTTATTTTTTTGGTATTTATTTATTTATTTGTTTATTTATATTTCTAGGGATCAAACCCAAGGCTATGCATATGCTCAGCAAGTGCTCTTTCATTGAACCCCACCCCAACCCTCTCCCAGTGGTATTTAACTGGTGCCTGAATAACTCTTCATGATGGCTCATGGACCACCAATGGTTTGCACCCACTTTGTCACACTACCTTGGTAGCCTCTGCCTGTCCCCCAAGAGCCTGTGGGCAGATGTCAGATTAGATTTGACCCCTACTGCCCACCTGGACTTGACCCCTTGCTCCCTGACCCACGCCCACCTCACATCATGTTCCAGCCCAACCAGGCTGGGGTACCTTTTTTGTCCCCATGAATGAGCATGGTTTTAGGTCCAGATTTCTCAGGAAGTTAAAGAGAAGTGAAAGATATAAGAACTAATGTTTTTGAGTCATTCCTAAATGTCAGACACTATGATTGGTGTTTTACATGGATTATTGCAATTTCCCCCCCAGATTTCAATCATTCTCATACCACCTTTGTGATTTCTACCTTACGAGTACTATTCATTTACTTAATGTTTCTCTATAAATTGATTTCCTTTTCTAAGAAATGCACAATTTTATTTTCAAGGGAAATACTGTATTATATCCATAAATCAGTTTGATGTGTGGGTTATATATTTCTAACATGCATCAATTGTGAGCTATTAAAATAATAAATGTTTACCTTATACCATCTAAAGTTATCTTACATACATGCCAGACTCTGGGAAATACTGTAGCATCTTAGCTAATGCTCACACATTCCTGGAAAGATGGTTTAAAGATAAGAACATAAAGGCTCAAATGGTTGTCTGCTCGAAGTCCCACCAGTGGAAGGGGCTGGGGCTGAGACAGTCTATTTCCAAATGCTTATGGCCTTTCAACACCAGTGCTTTCCAAATGCATTTTTAAACCCAAAGAATTCTTTAAAAAGGAAGGTATATGTGGAAATTCAATATACAAAACAAATAAAAGCAGAGCTTTTATAATTAAAGTGGGATTCAAGAGTCCAGAGCTTCTTTGTTGGGCTTTCCTTTCCCCAAGCCCATTTTAATGGTTCTCAAGAACCTTTCTCAGAAGCCTAGGACTTGGAGGGCCATTATTGTAAATCCAAATTCCACCACTCTGTCCCTTGGCTCTATTTAATTCAATTTTTCCTGTTAGCAGACCACCTGAGGAGCAATGGCCTGGGCATCTCTACTTTTGGATCTTAGCTATCTTGATCTCTTGAAATTTTCCATCTTGCCATCTGGACATATTCTTTGGCTTTCTAAACCTTGCTCTGACCTAATTATCCATTTGTCAAATACTGATATCTAAATAGTACCCAGATTTTTAGAAGGCACAATGGGAGACCAAGAGGAAAAGTATGTTTCCTTTAATAGATTTCCAGACCAATGTGAGAGGAAGACACAGAGAAGGCACAGGATACTACTGAAAGACTCCCCGCTCACCTGAGGCTCATTTGTTACCTTGGGCCCTGTCTTTCTCTGGTGCCTGGTTGCATTCTGTGATGCACAGTGAGAGGGCCAGTTAAGGTGTCCCAATGGTACAATCTCCCCTCCACACTGTGATGCCAGAGGTCTTGCCTGATTTCCCAGTATGGTTCATAGGTCACTGTTCCCTTCAGAAAACAGTGCCTCATGTAAATTTGGAGTTAGAATCATACCTCACTCAGATGCCCAAATTCTCAGCCCATAGGAGAACCAATTTATAACTGTCAGCATCTGCAGTAGGAAATTCTGCTTGGCTCCTGGCTTTAGCCTGTCTTCTCTCTTCATTGTTGAGTCTCTCTGACTGCTAACCTAGAGGCCATCCTCCCACTAAAGTAGGTATCCCCAAAGGGCCCTTCTATGGAAAGGAAGTGAGGAGGAGACTTTTGCCTTAACAATATAGAAAGATTTAGCTGAGTGCAGTGGAGCACACCTGTAATCTTAGTACTTTGGAGGCCGAGGCAGGAGAATTGCAAGTTTGCGGCTAGCCTCAGCAACTTAGCAAGACCCTGTTTCAAAATTAAAAATAAAGCTGAGCATGGTGGCATATACCTGTAATCCTAGTATTCAGGAGGCTGAGACAGGAAAATCATAGGTTTGAAGCCAGCCTCAGCAACTTAGTGAGATCCTCAGAAACTTAGCAAGACCGTGCTTCAAAATAAAAAAGATAAATCTTGGAGGTAAAGAGCTCCTGGGTTCAATCCCCAGCAACAAGAAAAAAATATGTGTGTGTGTGCATGTGTGTGTGTGTGTGTGTGTGTGTTTGTGTGTGTCCCCCAAGATTCTGGCAGAATTTCAATAAGTTTGAAAGATCCCTAAGGGGTATATTGCCTTGTGGTATCCCCTAAGACAAAACTGTTACACTTTTCCCTCAGTCCTGGCAATAATTCTGGTCCTCTCCATGATGTCTCTATCTTTAGAAGGCTGCCAAATATCCCCACACATCACCTTTGGGGTCTCCTCTGTGCTATGGGGCCAGGTCTTAGATAAGCCCAAATTCCAGGAAGCTTTTCCCTTGGTAAGTCTGAGAGTAGAGTCCATTCCTAAATGTCAAACTACTCACATCAATTCTGATCAAGTCAATCAGGTCAACACCAAGCCAGTCTACTCAACTCAACTCAGTGCATACTTACCATGTACCTCTGTGCCTATACCATACTACCCTTAATCAGGTGACAGCAGGGGGAAAGGTAGAATCCGTCAGTTAACAAGACATACTTTTGACTCTCAAGGAGTTTTTTTGTTTTTGCACTTAGGTTTCAAACTCAAACTTTTCCTTGAGCTGAGGGAACTCCTTGAAAAAGGGGGGAAATTCTCCTTTTCTGGCTTATAACCAGCTTAATTAGCAGCATTTGGGTCGGCTTCCCAAGACTTCCCAAATCTCCCTCCTGGTGGTGTCTGACCCTAACACCTCAGATCACAGAGTTGCTGCTCTCTCACCTTTTAGGATCTGGTTCATATTGCTCTGGAGCAAATGATTTATTCATTTATTCACAAACTTTCACTGAGCATTTACTGTGTGCCAGACATCATCTCATTTAATTCTCTATGAAAATTAAATTACACAGGTCTCTGTACAACCAGTGTGGCTGCAGAACTGGTTAGGTGACCAGCTAGAATTTAACACAGCCCCAATTCCAAAGCCTCTGCTCTTTGCATCTCATCCCAATATCTCTTAGAAAAACTGAGTAGAAGCCGGGCGTGGTGGCGCACGCTTGTAATCCCAGCATTCGGGAGGCTGAGACCGGAGGATCCGGGTTCGAGGCCAGCCTCAGCTACCTGGTGAGGCACTCCGCAACTTAGTGAGACTCGGTTTCAAAATAAAGAATAAAAAATAGGGCTGGGGTTATAGCTCAGAGGTAGAATGCTCCTGAGTTCAACTCCCAGTACTGCAAAAAAAAAAAAAAAAAAAAAGAAAAACTGAGTAGAATATATAATAAAGGGGAGAATGTCACTGAATGCTTAAACAAACATATTGTATATGGAGGGAAAAAGTGAATTAATGAATATTTTATGTAAGGCCGAATCCCACCTGACTAGCTTATTAGAATTCTTTGAGAAGTGAACTATATGGGAAGATAAAGGGTGAGTTTCACAAAAAGCCTTTGTCAAGTTTCTATCCCAAAGCCTATTAATAAAATTGATTCATTATAGAATTGGGCAGAAGTGGGTGGTGAGTGGGAGGGAGTCTATTTTTGCCTAGATAGAGAACTGGCTTGAAGACAAGAAAGAGGGTGGAGATAAATGGGCGCTTTTTCAAACGGAGAGCTAGGGTTCCCCAGGAATTGATTTTGAGTCTGGTTTTACATAATTCTCAGTGCTTACATCCACTAAGCACCCAGTATGCGCAGGCCCTGCACTAAATGTGGGGGTTCTTAAAGGAAGCAGGACCCAGCTCCTGTCCTGGAGGAAAGTGACATCTCCAAGTTTGCAGAGGACATAAAGCTCCTCAAAGGGATAAAAATGCCAGGACATTGGAGATAAAACTAAAGAAGGTGGCTGGGGGAGTGGAAAGAGCCCCAGGCAGTAATCAGAAGATTTGAGACTTTGTGTGACACTGGCAAATCTCTACCCTTCTCTGGGTCTCAGTTCTCTTTCCGATACAATGAAGGAATTAGATTAGCTGACCTGTAAAGGTAGAATGCTCAGGACAGAGGACAAAGACATGAAGTAGGAACTGGTTATGAGAATGTCTCCATTTCTTGTAGCCAAAATGTCCTCTTCTGTTTTGGGCTGTGATGAGTCTCTCTGTCTCTGTCTCTGTCTCTGTCTGTCTCTCTCTCTCTCTCCTTTCTCGTGAAAATTGACGGTGAGGCAGAGAGCCATGAGGTCTGCGATGCTGGGGCTCAGAGCCCAGCCTGGAATTCCTCAGTGGCATTCTCTGCAAATGACTCAGCATCATAAATAGCTTCCATCTGGATGAGCAATGATATCTATAGCGATCAAGTGATCTCTATATCCACAGACACTCTTTCTGTGCAAATATGTGGCTCACTGTATGCTAAATACGAGGTGGCCTGGAGACGTTCCTCCTCTTAAAAGACTATTTGGTATGAAACTCAAGACTGTTTATTTAAAGAAACAAGTTTACAACTATGCACATTGGATTACTGGTAGTGGGTGGTGGGGAAGAGACTGTGTATGAAGGGACACTGGGTATGATCCTCCTGGAAGAGGAGCTGAGGTTGACTGCTCCACCCTTTGTCCTTCTGTCTATAGTCATAGGATATAATGGACACTACACCCAAGATACTTCAGATTCTGGGATGGGGTGGGAGAGAGGATGGGGGTGTTGGTCTCAGTAGTGCAGAAAGCTGTGATTCAGCAGAAAGAGCATACAACTTGGCTGTGACTGGAAAGCCAGGTTATAGCCCAGGCCTGCCTTGATATTCATCTTGGGCAATTCATCAGTTAACCCATTCATTCATCAAACACATACCAAGCACCTACAATGGACACAGGCCACTGGCCTATAGACGAGAAAAAGTAGGTTGGGATTCAGCCTTAGGCATCTACCAGCGGTGTCTTTAGGCAAATCCATTCCCTTTCTGAGCTTCAGTTTTCTCACCTGTAACTGGGGATAATAATATCCACCTCATTTTGGGGTGGGGGGGAGTTGGGGAAGCATGGAATAAGATAATGCACCAGAAGTGCTTCTCTGTTGTAAAAAGCTCTAAAAATGTCGTCCCACGATATCACCCAATTGATCCACATCATCTCAACTTAGAAGTGTCCTTGGTCATCACGACCTTCATATCAGAGCCCCAAGGGTGGGGGCTGTCTGAACTCTGAATGCTTACCTTTGCTTTCTGGTGGAGCTGGGATGCAGGAACGTTCAGGCAGTGAGCAAAGCAGACGGCATGTCAGAGATGCACAATTTCCTGGAGAAGGAGAGAGGATTTTGAGGATGAGGAGAGAGTTTATGGGGGAGTTGGCTTTCTGAATGGGCAGGGGACTCCAGGCGCCAATGAGGGTGGCTTCACCTCTCTGGAGTCTACCCAGTGGCCTTCTCTTGGTTCCAGCAAAAGAATCGAGCAGGATGGCTGGGCAAAGGGATCCCAGCAGGATGGTGTCCTGTCTGGCATCAGCCCCAACTCCTGGCCCACCTCACCTAATCTGATAGTAGGTGCCTCCCTAGCCCATTGGTTTAAGCAGTACTTGGATGGTGCACTGGCCACACTGTAAATGTGGATGGGAATGTGGACTCTGATCAATGTTAATGAACAGGCTTTCGTGTCAGTCATATCTGGTTTTCATTTCTGGCTCTAGGGACATCCATTACATCTCTCTGAGTCTGTTTTCTCATCTGTAAAATGGGGTTTCTAATAGTACCAACCTCCTACATTAAGTGATATAAATGCTAGTTATTATTGTTAAATAAGACCATGTCTGTGAAGATATCTATTATATTGTAGCCTCTCAAGTTTTAGTTACATTCTTCTGCTTTATTCTAAGGAGCACTAAGCATTCCTTAAGAGGCAAGGGTTGATTTTCACATGACTATTTTCAAACCTTGCCCAAAGCCTGGCAGAATGTGGGCGCCCAGTCAACATTTGTTGGCTGAGCATCACTCCACAAGTTTGACAGACTTGCTTTCACACAGTGAGGATTCATGAGGTCAATGTTTTGTCCCCATTTTACAGATGGGAATACAGGCAGAGAGGATGAGACCTGGTCAAGGTCACATGAGGGTAAGCAGGGAGCTAGGATCCAAACCCACAACCCTTCTCCCTTTTCCACCCCAGCTCCTGCTCTCTTTTGCAGGCTGGGCCAAGAATCGAGGTCTAGGTGACAGAGGGGCCTGCAAAGTTTGTTGACTCCCCTTCCCCCAATACAACCTATCACTTCCTCTCCGATTTCTTATTCTTTCCAGTAATCACAGTCCTGCTCATGGTGGCCCCAAAGAACAGAAATTGCTGTCTTTTTTTTTTTTTTTTTT
>PVLC010015292.1:0-37655 GCA_004027655.1 Graphiurus murinus | reverse complement strand
AGACCAGAGACTTTGAAGCTACTAGAGGAAGGCATAGGTCCAACACTCCAACATATAAGCACAGGTTGAAACTTCCTCAACAAGATCCCCATAGCTCAGAAAATTAAAACAAGAATTGATAAATGGATGGCATTAAACTAAAAAATTTCTGCACATCAAAGGAAACCATAAAGAATCTAAAGAGAAAGCCTACAAAATGAGAGAAAATTTTTGCCAGTTATCCCTCTGATTGAGGATTAATATCTAGAATATACAAAGAACTTAAAGGACTTTACAGTAAAAATAAAAGCCCAAACAAGAAATGTGCAATTGAACTAAATAGACACTTCAATGGCCAATAAATACATGAAAAAATGTTAAATATCATTAGCAATCAGGGAATTGCAAACCAAAACTTTACTGAGATTCTATCTAACCCCAATTAGAATGGCAATCATCAAGAAGTCAAAAAATAATAAATGTTGATGAGACTGTTGGGAAATTGAACTCTTCTACACTGTTGGTGGGATTGAAAATTAGTTCAGCCACTATGGAAAGCAGTGTGGGACATAAAATTGGCCATGGATTCATCATATGATCTAGCTATACCACTCTTGAGTATCTTTCCAAAGGGATTGAAGTTAGAGGACTACAGTAATATATGCTTATCCATGCTCATAGCAGCACAATTTACTATAGTCAAATTGTAGAACCAAGCTAGGTATCCATCAATAGATGAATGGATTATGGGAAGCACACACTATAGAATTCTACTCAGCAATAAAGAAGAACAAAATTATGTCATTTGCAAGAAAGTAGAAGGATCTGGAGAACATTATGCTAAGTGAGATTAGCCAATCACAGAAAGTGAAGGGTTGTATGTCTTCACTAATATGTAGAACCTTAGGAGTAATTGGGATACCTTAGGGATTCTAAATAATGGAGAAGAAACTCCAATGGAGCCAGTCTAGGGAAAAGGGAGAGGCAAGAGTGTGGATCAATGAAGGAATTACTACCATCAGCTTTGTGTACATAAGTAAAAATACCAATGTCAATCTCAGTACTCTGTATGGGAGCTGGTGGGGGGGCACCAAGTACTGTGTGTACGTATGTCACTGTCAACATGATTTACATTATGATGTGAAACTGTACTATGCCAATAAAAAATATTTTTTAAAAATTATGCTATGTCCATATATAAAGGTATCACTACCAATCTAACATGTACAGGGAGGAAGGTGAGCAGGGAGGGATGCTGATTGAAATATACCAAGTGCTACATGTATCACTTTGAACCTCACTGTGATGTATAATTACAATGAACCAATAAAAGTTTTAAAATAATTAAATGAAAGAAGTGTGACGAGGACCTTATGGGGCAATTAGGATGAAAGCTCTCTTTTTCTCAGCCCCATAAATGTTAATCACGTGCCGTATGGTATATTAGAGAATAGAGTGTTTTGTTACCATGATATGAATGATGTGTTGACACCAATCATTTCAAGTTGAGAGAAAAAGAAATTGAATACCTCAAGTGTAGATATGAAGTCTTTAAAAGCCAAAAATTATTAGATATTTGACTCAAAATGAAAAAAAATTGAAGCATCCTACAAATTTCAATTTCTAAACAAATAAACATCAGTCTCCATAACCCACTAAAGCAAAAAATCTTCTCGAGCCCTTCTTATTCTTCTTAGTAAGGTGGAAAAGGTCCTGGAGGCCCAAAAGTAAGACAGCCACACCGAGTTGTGACCTGATCATTTATGGATCTGACCACCCAAGGAGCCAATGTGAAAGAATCTCAAGCACCAGCTGTATCATTTGGTGGTTTAGTAGCTTTCGATGTGATTTATTGGTTTGGACTTTGGCATTGTTGTTGGTGGTGGTGATGGTGGTAGTGGTGGTGGTGTATGTGTATGTGTGTGTGTATACTGGGTTTGTTATTTTGTTGTATTTTCTTTGTTGTTGTTTTGTTTTTTTCTAACTAGCATCATTAGTTGCTGTTGTGACTTTCAATGGACAATGCTAAGAGAATAGTGAGAAGAGGCCAGATCCAACCGCCAGGTCTCCCTGTGAGGATGTCCTCCCAGATAGATCATGATACAGTCCGGAGAGACATCATCTAGCACAGCTTTGCTTGGGTCAAAGTGGACCTCCATATCCTCACCAGGACAGAGCCATAAAAATCCTGCCTAAATTCAGGCATGGTGGCACACACTTGTAATTCCAGTACTTGAGAGGCTGAGATAGGAGGATCTCAGGTTTGCAGCCAGTCTCAGCAATTTAGGCCCTATCCAACTTAATAAGACCCTGTTTCAAAATAAAAGAATAAAATAGGGCTAGGGGTATGGCTCAGAGGTAGAATGTCCCTGGGTTCCATCTCCACTAACACACACACACACACACACACACACACACACACACACACACACTGCCTAAGGGCAGGAATAAGTTCCCCTTCATTCAATCCAAAATATATACTATGAGGACTGTGGAGCACCAGAACTTCATCAACTTAGTGAGACCCTCAGCAACTTGTTTCAAAACAAAAACTAAAAAGTTCTGAGAGTATAGCTCAGAGGTAGAATGTCCTTCGGTTCAATCTCCAATAGCGAAAAAAGTATGTAATGTCAGATGATCTCTGTTAAAAGTGTTCATAATTGTCACCTAGATCTGCTAATATCTTGGGGTTACAGAGCTGTGATGTTTTGATTCTGCCATCTCTGCTCTCTGTGTTAGTTGATATCCTCTGTAAAGAGAAGCTTCCCCAGGCTGCTATTAGGTTACCCTGAGGATAATATGTTTAATCAAGACATAAATTTTTGACACTTTGCCTTATTTACACTTATAAAAATAACGGGTTGGTTTCTGTGCATTCTCCATATCTATGAGAGTTTCTTTGGGCTGTGATTCCAGTGTTTTATAAATCAGCCACTGTAAATTCCATCATAAAGTGGGAAAGGTCCAGTGGATTCAGATTCTGGAGGGCCTCAAAGCCTGGTGGAAGGAACAATTTGTGGCTCTATAGGAGCATTATTTATTTCTGATTAAGGCTTACCTGGTGAACATTGTGTTGAAAGAAGATTAGAAATGACAGCTGAGGTGGAACAGACTTGGGTGAGGCCAGGGCCATTAATGAGGAAGGTCATAGGATGAGAAAGGCCAGCCAGGTACTGTGGCTAGGACTTGGAAGAGAGAGCAGCTGGGAGAAGCAGAATGGGGTGAGAACATGCAGAGGAATGTTTAGAGGACTATTCAGTGGGTTGGGGGGCCATCCCACACTCCCCTACCTGCCAGCTACACTCTCTACAATAGAATTGCTCAAGCCAGTAGCTTTGGTTTCAAATGCTCCTCTGCTGCCAGCCTCCCCAGCTTCTGTTGACCTCCTGGGTCCTCTGCCTGCAGCAGCCAGCAGCAGAGGAGCTTTCATGGGGCTGAGTGAAGTAAAGTGGTGAAGACAACAACCTCAGTGCCCCACCTCATGGCCCCTAGGATGCTCCCTGCTGGGGCCTCAGGAGAGAGGGTACTGCAGCATGACCCATAGACCAGGAACAACCTAGGATCTTGGTGTCTGGGCATGTGTGAAACATATCATACAGGTGGTGATAATGAGAAATGAGGATTAAAAATGGCTCACAAAAATTACTTCAATGAGCCAGGTGTGGTGGCCCATGCCTATAATCCCCTTACTTGGGAGGCCGAGACAGGAGGATCACAGGTTCTAGGTCAATTTCAGCAACTTAGGGAGACTATGTTTCAAAATAAGAATGTAAAAAATATGGTTGGGATGTGTAGCTCAAAGGTTAAGGGCTCATAGTTTCAATCCTCAGCACCACAATAAATAAATAAATAAATAAATAAATAAATAAATAAATAAATAATTTTTTAAAAATACCCCTGTGAATCATGAGGGATGATGGTGAGATACATTTGAAGCCTAAGGCAGAAACCAGACTGAAGTTTAATAGGCCAGGAGAAACTGTCACTGAGAGGTCCTTTGCCTTATTGCAATTACTAGAAGAAAATATAAGACCAAGTCTCCAACATATATGTACTGGTAGGTACATATAGTACTTCCTCAGTAAGATCCTCAGGAAATAAAACTACGAATAGAATGGCATCAAATTAAAATGAATAGGATGGCATCAAACTAAAAAGCTTCTATGCAGCAAAGGAAACAAGAGTCTGAAGAGAGAATCTACAGAAATGTGAGAAAATCTTTGCCAGCTACTCCTCAAATAGAGGAATAATGTCTGGAATATAAAGAATTCAAAAAACTTAACACCTAAAAAATGACCCAATTAAAAAATAAGCAATTGAACTGAATAGACACTTCTCAAAAGAAGAAAGCCAAATGGCCAAGAAATATATGAAAAAATGTTTAACCTCATTAGCAACTAGGGAAATGTAAATCAAAACTACACTGAGATTTCATCTAACACCAGTTAGAATGGCAATCAACAATACAAATAATAAATGCTGACAAAGATGTGGGGGAATGGGAAGTCTTATACACTGTTGGTGGGATTGTAAATTAGTATAACCACAATCAGTACGGAGGTTCCTCAAAAGACAAGACATGGAGCTGGGTGTAGTGGTGCATGCTTGTAATCCCAGTACTTGGGAGACAGACAGTAGGATCACATGTTCGTAGCAGCCTAGGCAATTTATTGAGGCCCTCCACAACTTAGTGAGACCATTTCATAATAAAAAATAAAATAGGGCTGGGGGTGTAGCTCAGAGGTAGAATGCCCCTGGGCTCAATCTACAGCACTTAAAAAAAAAAAAGACAAGGCATGAAAAAAAAAAGACAAGGCATGGAACTATACCATACAACTCCTCAGAATCTTTCCAAAATAATTTAAGGTGGAGTACTATAGTGATACATGTATATCCATGTTTATAACAGCACAATTCACAATAGCCAAATTATAGAACCATCCTGAGTCAACAGATGAATGGATAAAGAAAATGTGTTGCATACACACATGAAGTTTTAGCATGGAGTTCACAATCTGGGAAAGGAGCAAATGATAAAGAAAGCTTCCTAGACTTTGGAAAGAGAGAGGGCTGCTGTCAAAACAGGTGTCCTTTAGGAACAGATGCACCAGCTGAATCATGTTGAGTCAGCTAATGCTAACCAGTTAAGGGTAGAGAGGTTTGGGAAGAGCACTAAGGACAAGGGAGGATCATTTTAAACAATAGTATTGTTGGAGGGAACACAGTCCATTATGGAAACTGAAAGAAAATCTAAACGTCTGGGACAGAAGGAGTGAGGGGGCAACCAGTTGAAGAGAAAAGGGGAGATCAAGAAAGGTTACAGTTGATTTTTATCTTAAATGTGATCAGAAATCATTAGGGCTTTAAGCTAGAAGAGTGGTGTGGAAAGTAAAAGAATAATATGATAAGATCTGCCTTTTGAAAAATCCACTCTTCTTGGGGTGTAGAGAACAAATGGGAGGAGGAGAAGGCCAAGCTACATGGATTAGAAGGCTACTGCAGGAAGTGGTGAAACTCTTAAGTCCATTGTAAATATTTTTAGCCACTCTGTTCTCTCTGGGAGTCTAGGAAAAAATTCTTCCATGAGAAAGCTTTCTCTCTGTAATGGAGATGGAGAAATGTGGAAAAATCGAATATTTAGAAGATAAAATTGATAGGACATAGGGAAACATGGATATGGGTACAAGGCACAGGAGATAGCCAAAGGTGTGCACAACTGAACAAATAAGAATGTCATTCACTTGGGTAACACTGAAAACATCTTATTATAATTTAAATGTATAATATTTATTGCACATTTGCTGCACCATAGTCATTGTTCTAAATGCTTTATTTTTAAAAAATCTCTTCTGTATAGCAACTCTATGATATAGGCACCAATGTCTTCTCCATCTTCTAGCTGAGGAACTGATGCAAGGAAAGAAGCAATATATCCACTTTTATACAGATAACAAGTATTGGATCCAGGTTTTAAGTCCAGAGTCCATGCTTTTAACTACCAAGCTATGCTGCCACCACTCCATTCCCATCCCATTCACCCCCACTCAGAAATCACTGCCACAGAGAGGTCACCATATCTGTTTCATTTGAGTTGCTTAGAAAAAGGGTGGGAGGGGACTTCTTTCTCATTCTGGCCTTTATTCTCTTCTTATAACCACTCCTGATGCTTGCAAAAGCTTCCTAGTAGCCAAATTGCCATGAATCTCCAGGCCAAGAAGGATTTCTGCCTTTGAGTTAATATTCCCTCAAGGCCACAAGTTATCACTGTAATATGGGGTTGAGGAAAGCAGAGATGTAAATTCCAATTTGCATTCCTAATGTTCAGATACAGGTCCATGGGCAAAATGGCTTGTATTAATAAGCATGGGCCGCCATAACAACAACAAAAATAATCATAGACTGTATGGTTTTAAAACACAAATTTATTTTCTCACAGTCCTGGAGGCTGGGAGTTCACTATTGTGGTGCCGGTGTGGGTGGTTTCTGATGAGGGCTGTCTTGCCATGCCCTGAGCTCTGTAGACCCAGCCTCACATGGCCTGAATCTCTTGCATCTCTAAAACACAGCAAATAACGCTACCTTCCTCTAAGTTGTGTGGTCAATTGTTTTAGATTCCTGCAATGAGAATGTCGATGGACACATTCCCCATGGTCCACTCCCTGGCTAGTATAACCTAGGGACACAGAGATTACATCACTTATTACCTCACCCAGGTTGGCATGACTCTAATTTTAATAGTCAAACAAAGTGAAACACTCTTCTATTTATTCTAAACTCTAGGAACCAGCCCCAAACAGAGTATCCATATATTCGCTTTTAAGACGACCAAAAGTTTCCCAAGGTTGAGCACTGGAAGGAAGGCATGCCACCCTTCCAGTGCTATCACTTGGACAATCTGAATAAACTAAGATACTATGTCACCCTAAGTCAAGTTCCACCCTAAGAGGATAGGATATTCCTGCTAGAGTTGAATCAGAGAAAACACTATTCCCACGCCCCCTAAACAGGGTACCCTGACCCAGTGAGTAATCCTTCATTCTTATTTCACTTAGGTTTATCCTTCTTTCTTTCACATCTGACATTTTTTTAAAAGTCACTAATTGGAGCAGTTTGAAACTTAGAGCACTTGTGTTATTTACAACAGAAGGCGGCTAGCCTAAAGTTTGCTGGTTTGATTTTTTAAGAAATTTCATTAATAGCATTTATCTTGTTTACTGAATGTTGAGGTATCCCCTTAATCTTACACCTGAGGCAAAGCCCTCACTTATCTAACCCTACTCCAGCCCTACCAGTAGGTAGCAGGCTCCTGGTAATTCCCAGTGGCCAGTCACTACCCTCTAACTGTTCAGTCCTTAAGTCTCCCGAGTATATCAAACCCTCAATCAGACTAAACTGCTAGGTGTGCCCTGTGATCCCCAAATACAAAGTAGTTTAACAGTGGCTGGCTTATGTTCTGGAACCTTTGCTATGCTTATGTTAAAATAAAATGATGGTGATTTGATTCTTGGAAAATAAATGTGTAGTATGTGCTTTAAATTCCAGCTGAAGTATATAATCTGATGCAGAAAACAGCATGGTGTTAGAAAGCACAGACTTTGAAATAAAATGAGATCATTGACATTAGCAACTATAATACCTTGGACAAGTTAATTAACTTTAATGAACCTCAATTCTGTCAACTGTAAAGTAATACCTACCTCAGAGTTGTTTGTGAGGATTATACAAATTAACATAAATAAAGTGTATATTAGGGTAGCTGGCATAGTGGAAATATGAATGCTAGTTCTCTTCACCTTTTCTACTTGATTTCCTAGCCACTTCTCACCAAAACCATCTGATACTTTAGTATTTGGGATCTAAAATTTTATCTTAATAAATATATTCAACATATTTTCAAATGTTTTGAAAATAACATATTTGGTCTTTGTACAATGAGTTTCAAAGTATAGCTTGTTTTGTATTCTCCTGAACTGTAAATAATCAGGCTAAGTAGTTCTAAAATCCAATATGACTTAAAAATATTTATTGAAAAAGGGTGCTATGATGTATCTCTATAATCCCAGTACTTGGGATGCTGAGACAGGAGGATTGCAGGTTTGAGGCCAGTGTGCAGTAACCTAGCAAGATCCTTTTTCAAAATAAAAAATAAAATAGGGCTGTCAATTTAGCTCAGAGGTAGAATGCACCTAGGTTGAATGCCTAGTACCACAAAAAATACATAAATTTATTGAACACAGTAGTTTTTTGCTTTAGGTTCCTCAGCTAATATTGGTACTCCATTTAAGATTTGTAAGTAAAGGAAAACTAACACGTGCCCCCTAAACAGGGTACCCTGACCCAGCTGTGTCAGTGTTCTCAATCAAGAGATACCCTTGGGCAGAACTTCTTTAGGCTCCTGGGTCCTCTGAGCTCACTGTTCACAGGTATCATTTCTCTATTTCTTTCTCTGTATGTTAAAATCTTTCCATCTTTATCACATGGGGAAAGAGAAATCATTCACAGAACAGTATGAAGTATTTTCCAATATAAAACAAAAGCCAATATCAACTGATTGAGAAAGTGAGAGATGAAAGAAGATGAGGGAGTTATATTTCCCTCACTATGACTTTACTCAGAGCATAAGGATAAAGGAACAACCAATTGTTTTAAACTCTTATTTTATGCTATGACTGCCAAGCCTAAAAGCAGACCATTAACTATCTTCTACTAATAATGTCTACATTTCAGTAAGGAATGTATTTAGAATTTAGTTATTTGGTTGTGATTCATTTCTTAGTGAAATGATATAATCTTTTCAGCAACTAATGGACTATAACCAAAGGCATAGTGCTATCATATACATTTTTAAACATTACGACTTTAGTTTTTGATTTTGGGAGGATTGGAGGAGTTTCGTTTGTTTTTTTGTGGTACTGGGGATTGAACCCAGGGGCATTCTACCTGTATGCTATAACACCCAGTCCTATTTTATTTTGAAACAGGGTCTTTCTAAGTTACTGGGCACTGATCTCCAATCTGCCATCCTCCTACTTCAGATTCCCAAGTGCCTGCACAACCACACCCAGCTAGAAAATTACTATTTTATATAAGCACCATTATATTTACTTATCAGAGACCTGATGAGGATCCAGCTGTGGTTGCAGGCAGTAAAATCCCCAGGATGAAGAAAGCATGTGGAGCTTCCATCTAGAGGAGAACTAAAAGCAAACAGCAATTTGATTTAGCATATCTGTCTCTTATAAAAGGTTCCAGGCAAGATGGCATACATTCATGCCAGTGTGATGTGTGCGTGCATATTATACTTTTTTGATAATTGCACATGCATGTTATATTTTGCTTAATCATTGCACATAATTATATCCAATGAGCATGCAGGAGATATGTGTGTACCTGCTATCATCGAAGAGGTGCCCCACCTGCAATTGTGCAGGTATTGCATGTGTCAGTGGCTGCACAGGGTCATGCAATCACTGCCAGCCTGTACTCTCTCTGAGTCCCTACATTGTGTGTGTGTGTGTGTGTGTGTGTGTGTGTGTGTGTGTGTGTGATACTGGGGATTGAACCCAGGGGTGTTCTACCTCAGAGCTACACACCCAGCCCCATTTTCTATTCTTTATTTTGAAACAGGGTCTCACTAAAGCTGCAGAAGGCCTCACTAGACAGCTGAGGCTGGCTGCAAACCTGGATCCTCCTATTTCATCCTCCCAAGTACGGGGATTATGAGCATGCGCCACCACACCCAGTTCCCACATTATTTTAATTGATGAGGCTTACATTAAATCATCAAAAAAGATATTTTAAGGGAATTAGTGGCAATGATGTTTGCATTATATATTTTTTCAAAGGGTTATGTAATCAATTTTCAAATAACTTGTTTATTTTTTACTGTCATGCATGACTCAGTTTTATCCACTGACCTTGATTTAACAAGAGTTTGGGACAAGCAGAGATCTTCTAGTTCAACACTTCACTGTATAGATAGTGAAAGTTTTAACAATTCACCCAAGATCAACAATCCAATGTTAGAGAGATCCAGAAATGAGCCCTAGTTTCCTGATTTCCAGGGTTGTGCTTACCCTACTCACCATACTATGTGATCATTGCATTGGGCTTCCTAATCTTCCTTTCCACAGCTCATTTATATAAGGAGAATGAACATATTATAGTCATCTTCAGGAGAAAGTAGGGTTGCATGACACTTCAGAGTGGAAGCAATACAGAAATGAATTATAACAATATAGACAATGCAAGACAGAAACATCTAGATGGGCGAGGACCACAAGTTTGCAGTCAGCCTCAACAACTTAGCAAGACTCTCTTTCAAAATAAAAAAGTAAAAAAGGATTGGGGGTATAGTTCAGAGGTAGAATGCCCCTAGGTCAATTCCAAATACAAAAACAAACAAAGATAGAAACATTTGTTGACATGCCAGGCATGAAGAGAAGAAGCTCCTTTCTCTTTTCCTTGTCCTTTAAGAAACAGAAAAGATGCAAATTCTAAATGTCTTGTGTTTCAGGAAAAATGCTCTATTAGTGAGTCAGACTTTCAAAATAATGTTAGCAGAGGAAGTGACTGTCAATGCGTGGGTGAGGGCTTTTTTACAAGTCACATGGAAAAAAAAAATAGCTCTGTTTATACAGTTCTGAAACTTGCTTCTCCCCTCTGTTCAGGGCTTCCTTGAAGGTCCGGGCTCCTAGGGACTTAGATTCATTTTGCTTTCTTCCCTCTTGCTTCACATACCCCAAGTTTCAGCTCAACAACACGATTATTTTCTTCCAATAGTCCATGTACCTAAACACTTCTTTGACTTTGCCATTGCTCTTTCATTGGACTGAAATGACATTTCACTCTTTCCTCCACTTGACAAAATCTCAACCATTTTTCAAAATGCCTGACTTAGTACTACCTACTCCTTGAAAACTTTACTGATCTCCAAATTTAAATTAGTGACTACTTGCCAGAGTGCTTCTGTCATGTGTCTTATAGGAATTACTTCAATGAGCCTTGCTCTATAGAGTAATTGGCTGTCTTTCCTGCTGGATTCAGATCTAGTCAAGGGCTAGAAAAATATTTTATTTTTATATGTGCTGAGGACACATTAAGTATTAGAAATTTTAAAGCAAACACACAAAAAAGCTCTTGGCTCTCAGAAGTTATTTAATATTTAGCATGAAACCTTAGATTATATTCACCTGTCAAAAAGCAGACTGTGACACAAGGATTTGAATGTAAGTTACTTCTTTGTGAAGTATGGAGTAGGGAAATGAGATGGTAAAGAAAGGAAAAAATGTTCTAATAATGAGCAGGTTTCTGCTGTGGGCAACCAGGGCGGGTCTTGCTGAGAACCCTCTGGAAAACCATGAAGAACATGCCTCAAATTATACTGAGTTGAGAAAGCAAAGGTCCGGATCCTTCTTTCTTTGACAGTTGCTCCCTGGAGTAGGAAGGCCAGGGGTTGACTAGAAATCACTTTTGACCTGCCCTATATGCAGACCAAGCCTTAATTCAAATAGGTAGAGAAGACCCTATGGCAGAACCCCAGGTACTCAAGACAGGAAGCTGTTGGCAAGTATGTGACTATGCAGCACTGCGATGACCTTCAAGGTGGGCCAGGAGGACAGAAACAGAGCAATAGCAGCAGCTTGGCTGTAAACCATACACACTTACTGTTGAGTTTAAACAAACATAGTTGCTATGCTTCACAAAATGTAAATGTTATGTAAATATCGAGTTACTCTTTTCTAAGGAAACACAAGAGAGTTTTTTTTATATATTTTGAAATATTGAGGTACCAAAAGATTTTACTTCCATAATTTAGATTGTTCCTGATAAAGGATATAAGCATTTTCCTTAAGATTATCTACTACTCTGGGAGGCTGAGATAGAAGGATCACAGGATAGAGGTCAGTGTGCAGTAACTTAGGCTTTGTTTCAAAAAAAAAATAGAATTCTGGATTTAATCCTCAGTACAAAAAAAAAAAAAAAAGATTGTCTATTGCCAATTGCATCACTCATGTTAGATTACTGAAAAGCTTGCTGTGTTATTAAGGGACACATTATTACCTCTCATTTTTAAAAAAGATTTAAATTTCTGCCAAGCATGATAGCTCATACCTATAATTCTAGTACTTGGGAAGCTGAGACAGGATTCTAAGTTTGAAGCCAGCATCAGCAAATTAGCCAGATTCTCAGCAACTTAGCAAGATATTGCTACGGGTGTAGTTTAGTGGTAGAATGACCCTGGGTCCAATCCCCAGTAAAATAAATAAATAAATAAATATATATATTCAGCATCCAGGAAAGAATATTGCTGCTTATATATACAGCATATAGAATTTCTAAAGACATTCATTTGTTACTGATTTCTAATTACTCTGCATGGTGGTAACAGAGTAGTCTACCTGATGTTACTATTTGGAAGATGTGGACACTTCATTCTTGGCTAACAAAGTAGACATGACTGCCTTCCTGGAACTTTCATGGAGCTATCATATGATGTAGAGGAATCAGTCTCTTAGTATTTCTGTATTATCTTTATCATAAGCTCTTAGGACTGTGATTACCACATCTAGCAATTGAAGTATATCCTATTCTCCATGGACTGTTAATAAATATTAAACAGGGATTCTAAGTCTAAGAAGAGAAAGCCTTCCATTCTGTGTTTGATTAGCTATAAGCTATATACATATGTTAATGCAGATCAACAAGTATGAATCAGATACATTATAAATCCTTAGTTGTTTTTCATAGAACAGAAAGTACATGATGAACCATGAGGCACCAGATTTAAAAAGTAGGTATTGACGGTATTTTATAAATAGATTTGTAACCCTTTTTATACCATTGCTAATTATTCCACTTGCATTTTATAATTAAAAGGAAGGCTTATAACTTCTATACTATTATAATAGCAGAAAAAAACATGTCCAGCCATAGATCAAAGGAATTTGCTTGATTTGAACAATGATAGCTATGCTACCAACATTTAATAATAATATATCTAGACATAATACAAGCCAAAGCCGGGCGTGGTGGTGCACGCTTGTAATCCCAGCATTTGGGAGGCTGAGACCAGAGGATCTGATTAGGGGCCTGCCTCAGCTACCTAGTGAGGCATTCCACAACTTAGTGAGACCCTGTTTCAAAATGAAGAATAAAAAATAGGGCTGGGGGTATAGCTCGGAGGTAGAATGCCCCTAAATTCAATCCCCAGTACCACAAAATAAATAAATAAATAAATAAATAAAATAATAATAATACAAGCCAAACTTTATATCTTACACTTCCTTAAAAGGAATAATTGCAACTCACTTTTTCAAAAAGGCTGACATTGCCAGGCGCTGTGCACTTCATATATGTCATCTGTAGTCTTCACAGTGAGCCCCCTACAATGGGGCATTATTTCCCCATTTCTGATGAGAGAATTGAGAATAAGGGGTGTGAGGTGACCTGACCATGCCCTTAGAGAAAGACCATACTGAGGATGTGCATTTTGAATAACTGTATCATATTTTCCCCAAACTCACTGGTCCCTACTTAGATTGCCAGTGCCTTACATCAGACCTAGAAGTCCAAGTATAAAATCTGAAGCACATGAATAATTCAGCTAACTGGAGCAATGAAAATAATTTGAATTTTTTCAGTATATAATAGCATCTAAGACAGTTAGATGGTATAGAGCTATGTCCTTGGCTTTCTACTTTAACTTTCGTTTACATTCATATACAAAAAGGAATGAGAGAGAAAGCACACATAATTACAGTAAGCTCTTACTCATTGGTGTTTTATTATTCTTGTACTTGAGAAAAATAACTTTATAATATTATCTTAAATTCTGAGTTAACCAATCTGTCCCAGAAAAACCCATACTATGACCAATTGGCTGAAATAAAAAGAGAAGATTATAATAACTGTGAACTAGATTTGTAGTATCTTAAACTCATTGCAACTGAGTGTAACAACAATCTTCCAAATTCTACTCCTCTGCTTACCCACAATATCATACCTTCTCCCTTGGTCCAGCTATAATTAAACAGCAGTTCACCCACTATGAAGCTAAAGTTTAGCACAATAAGTTGGATACATGAGAGGAAAGGGGGCTATTTTTTCCACTACCAATGCCCTTTAAAGGTGATCCAATAATACCAAATGTGTACTTTTGGTTATTTATATTTACAATGTTGTTGCTGTTTTAAATATGGATAGAAACATTCGTATGAGCAAATAAGAGACTATGCAGAACTAGTTCTCAATTTTTACATTCTAGACTTTAGTAATTAAATGGTGGAGGGGGGATGAATTTAGACTTGACAAATGGACACATAAATGAACAATTTGGCATGGCACACATAATTTTAAAATCCATATGCCTTATTTTATAAGCAGCCCTTGATGGAGGTATTTCAAAATGTGTGGGATTCATTTAAATCATTTCCTCCACCCAAAGAATGTGAACTTGACAGACATGGACTGAACTAATCTAACCTGTTTTTCAATATCAGCATCTACTGGGAAGCCAGCCAACTGAGAAGAAATAACAACTGTCTAATGCAGTGGAGACAAAATCACATATAGCACAGCCAGGCAAAAATGTAGTTGAGGAAGGTCACATTGATCTCAGTCCAGAGTAGGCTGCATTTGTTTGAATACCCAGTACCCAAATCAGCCTTTGACTAACAGAAGGAAAGAGAAAAGATAGTGCAACATGTGTCTGGAAAGTGGCCTGCCTCTAGATCATTCAGTGAGTCCTGCAGGGGTGTGGTCTGACTGAATGCCAAAAGCAACAAGGAGAATAGCTGGCAAGTATTGTGCCATTCCATACCTGAAGGCTGGTGTACTATGTGATGGGACCATGTTTGGATTAGCCTGGGGGCAGAGAGAGTTCCTTTAAAAAAAAATGTAAGTGTGAGATGTAATTCCAGTAATGCCAGTACCAGACGTTCTAGACGAGAACCGTGTATGTGTGTGTATGTATGTTACTAAGATTTAAACATAGAGGTATTCTACCATGGAGGTACATCCTCAGCCCATTTTTTAAATTTTTAATTTGAGACAGGGTCTTGCTATCTTGCTAAGGCTGGAGTTGAACCTATGATCCTCCTGCCTCAGTCTTCCAGGTAACTGGGATTACAGGCATGCACTACTGTGTCCGGTTGATAATTGATGTTTCATGTCTACTTTCTAATAAACACCAACATATGGGACCTTAATAATATATTTAGATGGAGGCTCTCAGTAGAGTTCTCAAGGAACATGAGCCTCCTGAAAAGCCTGAAGATACAGTCATATAAATCTAAACTCTAAAATCATGGAATGTAGCCATTAACAAAACAAAGATTCCTGCCTTCATTTTTTTAAAGGGTGTTGTGTTAAAGAGGAGAGGGTATATGATATTTGTAATATTCAGAACCCAAGATCTTTTAAATTCTTATTTGGTAAGGAGAAAGAAAATAAATTTGTATTTATCACATACAAGTGACATCAATAGTCATCTAATGGTGTTACTTAAGGAGCACTGGAAAGGCCCCTCAAAACTTTTCCCATGGTCCCTTTGTTTGCATAGTTAAAACACACCTAATATTCCAGTTGGGGATACCTCATCATGCACATGACATAACCTTTCATTGATGATGTACACTAGCTTGCATTCCTTAGTAGCAGCCATCTGAGAGGAAATCTGAGTAAGGGTAATGCACAGGTAAGCAATGATTAGAAAGAAAGTTAAATCCATCCTGAGAAAGTCATATTGGGCTAGTTTTGTATCTTCAGGGTTCTCTGGTAGCCTAGAGAATAACGTAGAAATTGGTTTCTTTTGTGTGTGGATGGAGGATTGAATCCAGGGGCATTCTACCTTTGAGATACACCCCTACTTTTTGTTTTTCATTTCAAAACAGGATCTCACTAAATTGTTGAGGCTGGCCTTGAACCTGTGATCCTCTTGTCTCAGCCTCTCAAGCACTGGAATTACAGGCATGCACCACTATGCCCAGCTTTTCCACCCCCTTTACTCTGCACACTCCGTGTAATTGGTTATTTTTAATAGAGGACAGAAGAGGAAGTGATAGATAGAAACAGAGATGGATGACATTAATAATAAGCATAGCTGATTTAATTGCTGTGTCCCTAGAGAGATTCACTGCAAAATCAGAGGTATGAAGTCTAATTGGCCTTAAAATATACTTCCAGCCAACAAAATTCATCTTAATGTTGCCCTCAACTTTACCAATGTTATAATTATATTCCAAATGTATTACTTAAAAAGACCTTAGAGAATAGCTAAAAGTGTTCAATTAGAAGACATGGAGGCTGAGACCCAGAAATGTTCGGTAATAAGCCCACATTACCTAACATGTTAGTTGTAGAATCTCCTTCAGACAACTCAATCGGCTTTCTTCTTGTTATTCTATGCCAGTGTTTGCTAATCTTGTTATTTCCCTTTCCTCTTCACTTTTTGCCTTATCTTGGTATCAAAAATAGTATAATTTTTTAAAATTGACTTTTTTCCCCTTAATACATTTACATGGGGAAAAACTTTAAACTTTTAACATGAGAAATAAAATCCCAAAATTATTTTCCATAAATAAAAAGTAACAGTAAGTATAAACACAATAGAATAAAATAAAAACAACAAAACATGGTACAGGTTGAGCATTCCTAATCCAAAAATCTGAAATGCTTCAAAATGCAAAACTTTATGAGCACTGACATGATGCTACAGTGGCAAATTTCACACCTGACCTCCTGTGCTGGGTCCCAGTTAAAATGCAGATGAACAACATACAGTTTATTTAGCATCCCTTAGGGGGAAAAAGATCCTCTCAGTCCCCTCAGGTGTGATATATCTTTTCACGCATGCCCAAATTCTGGTCCCAAGCATTTTAGATAAGGAAGACTCAACCTGTAGTTAAGTATTGTCTTACCTGATGAAAACTCTATCAGAAGTTTAACCCTCTTATTAAAATGAAGGATAAGGGAAATGTAGAGACAGGTTAACACACTATGAGACTATCTTCTTGATATAATCACAAGATTGAAAGTTGTTTGCAGAAGAAATGACTTTGTCCTTAGGTGAATCAGTGCTAGTTAATGCTATATTTATGGTCTTCAAGGAATCAGACCCTGTGCCTCCTAACATATGCTTGGATGTTATTTGTGGTACAGATCTCAGATTTCTGGAAAACACTGTTAGTGTTATCATCTGACATTGAGTCATATGATACTTTACTAGTGGCTATATTTAAATTTCTTTTTTCTCTCTCTCTCTCTTGCTCTCGCTCACACTCTCGCTCATGCGCACTCTCTCTCATCCTGGGGATGGAACCCAGGGGAAGGCTAGCCTCCAACCTGTGACCTTCCTGTCTCAGCGCTCCAAGTACTGGGATAATAGGCATGCATTGCTACACTAGCTGGTGATGTTTAAATTTTGATTTAAATGTTTTTAAATTTAAATTTCTTAGGATACTGCTAGTTGAATTTCAGATAAAAAACAGATTAGTTATTTTATTTGAATGATTTTTTACTGACTTAAAAGTTTCTTAATTACAATTTGAGAATAATTTAGTAATCACAGATATCTAGTTTGTTTGCAATTGTCTATATTTTTATTAGAAATATGATTATATCTTGATTGGTTTGTGTTCCTCAAAGTACTTAGCATAGGAAGCCCTGGTCCAGGATATCATTATGGTGGGATCATGGCTACCAATCAGGCCATGGTCTGGTATAGAAAACTATTTACAGTCTGTGCTCTCAGAGTCTCCCTCTTCCACAGCCAAGGAGTAGTACCAGCTAGCAGATGAAGAATGGAGTAAAACTATGTCTCAATTATTAAAAACCCTGAATACACAAAAAATACCTCTTTTGGAAAAATAATTGCTACATATAGAGGACATTTTATTTCAGTGACTTACAGATATTGAACTATTTAAAGTTACACACTAGACACCCTGCTGTTTTCGACATATATTTCCTTAAATTCATATATTGGAAATTTACTCTCCAGTCCACCAAAGTAGGAGGTAGAGCCTTTTGGGTGACGTTTAGGTCCTAAGGGCTGTACTCTTAAGAATGGATCAATGCCATTATAAGAGGGCTTGGTCGAGGAAGTTCATTTGTTTTTTTGCCCTTCTGCCTTCTGCCATGTGAGGAGACAGCAAGAAGATCTTCAAAGATACCAATGCTGTGATCTGGGATAACCAAGCCTCCAGAACAATCAGAAATAAATTTCTATTATTTATAAATTACTCAGTCTTAGGACTTGTTTTAGCAGCACAAAACAGACCAAGACATACTCTAAAGAACTGTTGATCAGTTACTAAATTCTGCCAATCAGCTCTTGGGTTCAACATGTGATAGAACCATCCCTAGAAGGCATCACCTCTCAACTCCAGGGCAAAGACTGGCCAGTCCTTCCTGGCCTGATGCCTGCTTTCTGCCCTTGTGGACTAGTGAGTTATCAATAAAGTAAAATGTTGTCTCCCCCAAAGAGCAGCATAGTGAGTAAAATATATTGAATTCAGATTATACTATAAAGAACTTTTACCTTGGAGTCAGAGACTTGTTTGAATAGTTAATTAGTGCTACTACTTAACACCTATGAGAGAAATTACTCAATATAGCATGTTCCCTTAGAAAGAGGGAGAATTATATTTTACTCATGGATTCTTATAAGAACAAAATTGAGTTAACATTTAGTAGGACTGGACTAAATGTTGATTTAATTATTTGTTTGTTCATTAAAATCTCATGACTCCCCAAAGTATTTTCTCCTCTACATTCCCACAATGATAATGTAGTTGGCTTTTCCATGCCACCACTCTAAAAAGTACTTTGGAAAAATTAAGCATATAATCAGATTTAAACATTTTGTATTTTAAAGATAGGGGAAAATAAACTAAACCTATTCTTCAAAAGCATTATGCTAAATGTTAACATTCATCTGTTACTGAATCTTTTGGCCACTTCTTCAAAGAGAATTTTTTAAATTATTTTTAAGCATTGAGAGAATATGACTTCTGAGCAATAAACCGACAGCAAGATTATGCAAAAGTAGAGGATATTTCAAAGCACTATTAACCTAGAACAAACTATACAATGAAGTAGCTGAATTTATCCATATAATAAATATCAGCAATACTTTCAATAATATAGGTTAAGGGATTAAATATGATTCCTAGCATAGTTGGTAATATTGAGACATAGAATAATGTATTTCAGGATGTCATGTAAATGTTAAATATATAAGTGCATACATATGGATACATATCAAATAAAATAATAAAGAGCACAAGCCAAATATAATATTAACACTAAGACTTAACTTCATATATTGAAAGCCGGGCGTGGTGGTGCACGCTTATAATCCCAGCATTCGGGAGACTGAGACCTGAGACCGGAGGATCTGAGTTCGCGGCCAGCCTCAGCTACCTAGTGAGGCACTCCGCAACTTAGTGAGACTCGGTTTCAAAATAAAAAATAAAAAATAGGGCTGGGGGTATAGCTCGGAGGTAGAATGCCCCTGAGTTCAATCCCCAGTACCGCAAAAAAAAGAAAAAAACCAAAAAACTTCATATTCTAGTTGTTTTTCCTAATATTTGGTAGTCATACTGCTAAATGTTTCTTAAAGTTGATTGTAAAACTATGCTACCATCCTGTAACACTTTAAATTAGAACCCCTATAAAATTAAGAAATCTGCCAAGGACTCCTCTTCATGTGTAACTAGATCTTTCTAGGTAACTATGCTTATCTGAGTCTGATTTTAATTTTATTTTCTGTGTTTAAGTCATAACTTGAATAAACATAGCTGCTATGCATAAATACCTCAAGGAAATTTTCTCAAAGTGTGTTGCTTAAATAGTTTTTTTATGAGAATCAGCTGAAATGATTGTTAACAAAGTAATTCTCTGGGCCCTACCACCCAAATCCTACTGCAATAAAATAATGGCCCTATAAAAATATCCACATCCCAATCCCCAATTCCACTGATTATGTTATATTCCTTGGCAAATGAGAACTAAAGTTGTAGATGAAATTAAGTTTACTAATCAGCTGACCTTAAAATATGGAGATTATTCAGGTAGTCACAGGGACTGTAAAAGTGGATGGAATAAGAGGCAGAAAAGGAGAATCAGTCAGGGAAAAATGTCACTGTGGAAGAAAAGCACAGAACGCAGTATGAGTAGCTGTGTAAATGGAGGATGGTACCACAAGCCAAAGCTGGAAAGGGTAAGGAACCAGATTCTCCTCTGAAATTTGTCTTTATCAGTCTCCCAGGTGATTACTTTATATGGGAATATTTGAAAGTCCCCAGTCTTGCCAGGTGTGGTGGTACACTCCTGTGATCCCAGTACTTGAGAGACTGAGACAGGAGAATTGCAGGTTCATGGCCAGCCTCAGTAATCTAGCAAGACTCTATTTAAAAATAAAATAAAATAGAGCTGGTGGTGTAGCTTAGAAGAAGAATAAAGAGGAGGAGGAGGAGGAGGAGGAGGAGGAGGAGGAGGAGGAGGAAGAAGAGTAAGAAGAAAAGAAAGTTACTGATCTTGAGTTCTTTTTTTAAAAAAAATTGAAGATATTTTTTAAGAAAGGAAAAATACCTACCTTTATCACACAGGTAAAACAGAAGGAAAATAGTAATCAAGCCTACAAACTTGAAGAGGAAATAAATAAGTTGGCTGGGTTCGGTGGTAGAACACTGGCCTACCATGTGTAAGGCTATAGGTTCAGTCCCCAGCACTGAAAAAAGAAGCCAATAAACATTCCTAACACAAATACAAAATAAGTAAAAATTTAAAAACTTGTTATACTTATATGATATATACTATACTGATACATGATATATACTGAATTATATATAATTTCTACTGGGATTATTAAATATTTTTTAAGAAAAAGACATTATGGCCAGGTATGGTGACATATGCCTATAATCTTTTTTTTTTTTTTTTTTGTGGTACTGGGGATTGAACTCAGGGGCATTCTACCTTTGAGCTACACCCCTAGCCCTATTTTTTATTATTTATTTTGAAACAGGGTCTCACTAAGTTGCGGAATGCCTCACTAGGTATCTGAGGCTGGCCACGAACCCGGATCCTCCGGTTTCAGCCTCCCAAATGCTGGGATTACAAGCGTGCACCACCACGCCCGGCCTGCCTATAATCTTAATATCTGGGAAACTGAGACAGAAGGATCACAGGTTTGAGGACAGCTTCAGCAAGTAGTAAGACTCTGTTCTACCTAGTGAGACTCTATGCTGGGGGTGCAGCTCAGCGATAGAATACCCCTATGTTCAGTCTCCAGTAAAACACACACACACACACGAATAAGACATAAGGAGCCAGGTGTGGTGATGAAGGCCTATAATCTCAGTACATGGGAAGCTAAGACAGGAGGATTGCAGGTTGAGACTAGCCTCAGCAAATTATTGAGACCCTCAGTAACTTAGCAAGACCTTGATTAAAAAATGAAAAGGGTTAGGGGATTTGCTCAGAAATAAAAATGCTCCTGGGTTCAATCCCTAATACAAAAAAAAAAAAAAAAAAAAAAAAAAAAAAAAAAAAAAAAAAAAAAAAAAAAAAAAAAAAACACATTATGGATTCTCTATTTAAGTTCTTTAAAATTTAAAGGAGAGAACAATTAGTGTTGGCTGAAATAAACTAATGATGTTTGGGATAAATGGATTTTCAATGATACATGGAATTTGACGCATATGAATTATGAAGAAAGACAATATGTATCAAAGCAAAAATATAATGTTAAGACCTAAAATGGTGTACTTTGCAGGACCATGACACAGACTTGATTAACCTGTGGCAGGGGCACTATGAAGTTTTGGGAAGAGAAAGGCTATAGTAGGGAATTCTAGGAAACAAAATTGGCTGGTTACTGTGGATGCTGAGAAAAGAAAGCTTTATAAGCCAAAGATCTTTGCTTAAAATGTGCACAAATTGTTATGGAATAGAATACTACTTGGTGTTTCTAAGCATGGCTTCCTGATAAAATGGTCTTTAAGGAAAACTGACTCGCTAGTACTATGTGCAATAAATAAGGGCCTGCTCCAAGGGCCACTCAGAAAAATGGCTTTAGAGTAACTTACACTTATAGTGCCTAGGTCTGGAGTAAAAAAAAAAAAAAAACAAAGATAGTAGATTAGAGGTTAAGAAATCAGTGCAAATTCCTGTTTAGCTTAGTATATAAATCATAGAAATATTTATAGATATATGCACATGAATTAGTATATATACATATATTTCTTTGCTTTGTCATTTGAGAGGCTTTAATGGGTCTATATGTCAGCAGCACTGCATCCCAGCAGAATCCTTGGAGGAATGGTTTTGTAATTCTGTGACTGCAGTAATACAGGAGGCAGGATAAGGGCCCCAAACATGTCCACACCCTGATTTCAAGAACCTTTGTGTATGTTATTTTAAATGGAAAAGGGAGATTCAGGTAGCAGAAAAATTTGAGGTTGCTAACTGACTGACCTTAACTTAGGATGATTGTTGTGGATTTTCCAAGTGAGTCCAATGTAATCATAAGAGTCCTTAAATCTAGAAGAAAGAGACAGAAGAACCAGAGAGCTGTTAGTATAAGAAGGAGCCCACTCAACATTGCTGACTTTGAAAATGGAAGAATGGGACTACGAGCCAAGAATGCTAGAAGCCTCTAGAAAACAGAAAAGGTAAAAAACCAGAATCTCCCCTGGAGCCTCCAGAAGAAATTTATCCCTCAGTATACCTCTATTTTAGCCCAATGAAACCCATTCTAGAATTCCAACTTCTAGAATTATAAGATTTTTTTAATTACATTGGTTTAAACCACCCATTTTATTGTAAATTGTTACAATAGCAATAGGAAACTAATACAGGCAGGAAATATACAAGACAAGCCTAGAGCTTCTTATTGTGCCAGGCTCTAAGGAAATGCATAAAACACAAAGATGGAAAATCCCAACAGTGAAGTATGTCACAGGAACACAGGAGCGGCACAAAAGAGCTCCAAATGCTTAAAGCTGGAACAGTGTGAGTGATAAAATAAATAACACTGTATTGTATTATAACCTGAAGTATAAAATAAATATTCGTGAGTCCATACTATTACAATAAATGCTAGAATAAACAAATGAGAAAGAGTAGACAAATCCCCAAGTAGAATTCCAAGTAATTTATGAGGACACTATGTCCTCAAGTAGGGGAACCTAACTTCCCACTCTTTAGGTGTGGGCTGCAAAGAGCACAGCATGGAAAGGGAGGACAGAGAACTTTACAGTGGAAAGACGTGACTATAGTCAAGGTTGACATCAACAGCAACATCATGTTGACAGCACATTCTCTTGACATAATGTGATCAGATTGGCACTTTACCTCTGTAGTCTTCCTCCAAAAAAACTTACTGTAGTCTAATCATAAGAAAAACTTCATACAAACTGCAATGGAGGAATATTCTACAAAACACCTAACTAGTACTTCTCAAAATGGCAAAGGTCATCTATAATGTGGAAAGTTTTGAGAAGTTGCTGAGGCCAAAAGAAGCCTAAGGAGGCATGTGTTTTGAGAGCCCCTGGCTAAATCAGGGTTCCAATGCCAGAGCAGCTCATAATCCCATCCTAATAGGAAGTAAAGGGGAGATGGATGTGAGTGTGTACAGAGTGCCTTTCATGGGACACCTCCTTTACCTGGTGGACAGCCTAGTCGTCCAACTCCTAACTAAGGGGTCCCTCACACTGGAGATGTGTTTATAGTGACACATGCTCTTTTGCTTCTTGTCTGATTCATGTCCAGTTTATACCTGCCTGATCATTGCTCAGACACCAGGAAAACAAACTTATGTCCTCCTCAGCACCCTGGAGAAAACCTAGCTTGCAGTGGTCCTGGTTCTTCAGGTGGAAGGTATAAATTCGAAACACCAACACAACAGGAAACAACTCCAATGATGTTTGCTTACAGATTCTGGGCAGGGGGGAATGCAATGATGATTGAGAGGCCTGAGGGTTTGAATGTGTCCTCCAATGGTCCCATGTTGGAAATGTAATTCCCATACAACAGTGTGGGCAGGGGGACATTCAAGAAGGAATTAGGTCATGAGGGTTAATGCAGTTATTAAAGAAGAGGGTTGGTTAACTCAGGAGTGGGTTCCTGATAAAAAGAGTTTGGCTTTGATCTCTTT
The DNA here is from genome assembly GCA_004027655.1 of Graphiurus murinus. Classification (NCBI taxonomy): domain Eukaryota; kingdom Metazoa; phylum Chordata; class Mammalia; order Rodentia; family Gliridae; genus Graphiurus; species Graphiurus murinus. Next base: position 13,513 of record PVLC010015292.1, on the reverse strand, counting down.
CTTTCTTTGTCTGTCTCCCTCCCCCTTCTTCCCTTCCTTTCTCTCTCCTCTTTGTCTTTCATGTTTTCTCATCACATAATGCTTTCCATGTTATGACACAGCAGCAGGCCTTCACCAGATATATTCACTCGATCTTAGAATTCCCAACCTTCAAAACTTTGAGTCAAATTAATTTCTACTATTTAAAAATATCCAGTCTGTGGTGTTCTGTTATAGGAGCACAAAACAGACTAAGATAGCAGGACACTCCGTTGTCCTGTGTCCCCTGAGGCAGGAATGAAGAGTCAGGCAGAGAGAAAGAGAGAGACCCATAGGTCCATACCTTTTTTGGATGCAGGGCTTTATCCAAATGGGTTTCCCATGGGGAGTTTTAATTGATGTTTTAAAGCAAGTAGGCATGAGTTCCAGGAGGTCCCACTGTGACAGAAGTGGTCACTGTGGCATATCTGCAGAATCCATTCAGGGTGAGGGTCAGCAAGGCCAGTCAACTAGGCTGTATCTAGCTATCCCATAGAGAGTGGTCACTAGGAGGAAGCTGTGGAAGGCAGATATCTGGGTCAACCACATTGAGGAACTGGGAGGAGGTGTCGAACCAGACACTGTGTCAAGGGTGACTGAGCCCTGCTTCTGACACAAGAAAGTCCAAATTATATTTCAAATGGAGCTGAAGCAACCTAACACTATAAGAATTCACAACAAGATGACAATTAAGCAGCATCCTGGATATAATTCTGAAACAGGAAAGATCTTGAGTAAATAAAATTAGAAAGTCCATGTCATTAGTTGTGGCAAATGTGCCATAGTAAGTTAAGATGTTGATGATGTGAAACTGGATGTAAGGTATAAGGGAATACTCTAAGCCAGCTTTGAAATTTTATGTAAATCTAAAAGTCTCCTAAGAGAAAAAGTTTATGTTTAAAATGACAGAGAAGTTTTAGAGACAGGAACATTTCACGATAGATGTTAAAAGAAGTAACAATGAGTCTGGTGATTGATTGCAGAAAGCTAATGAAAAACTAATGAATGAGTCATAGATTATGCTGAAGTTTTAGGCCTGAATGGTCAGGAGAATTTAATACAGTGACAAAGAGAAAATGAGAGAAAGCTCACTAGTGGTTGAGCAAATGATGAGTTTGGAACACATTAAATTTGGAAACAAAATAGATAGTCCAAATGTAAATATACTTAGCAGCTGGAGATGAAGAATTTGATGTTGGGTGAAAATTTGTGAATGGAAATTTAGATATTATTTTAATCAACAACCCAGTGTGTGTGTATATACATATATGAAACAACTACATATAGGGCCCTATATGGAGAGGGAAAGGGAATCTATACTAAAATGCAAATCAAGGCATATGTCTATATAAAGATAACAACATAAAGCAGTGGATAGGCTTAAATAAGACCTAGCTAGGAGTTCATTAGAGAAAGGTACCCATATGCACAGTATATATTGTTGATATGAATAAAATCATGGAAGAAAAAATGGTGTGTCCTCTCAAAATTCAGATGCTGGTGGCTTAATTTCTAGAGTGACTATATCTGGAGATGGGGCCTCTGAGTAAGTACTAGTGCTATATGAGGTTTAAGTATTGAACCATGAACCTATAGAATTACTATCTTTATAAAAAGAAACATCAGAGAACTTGCTATTTTCCCCATCTCCCACCTCCAAGTGCATGCATCAAGAAAAAAAGAGTCCACATAAGGTTACATCAAGAAGTTGTCTGTCCGTATTTATTGAGAATTTATCTTATGCCAGGCCTTATACTAGATTTCAAGGGAAAGATAGTAAACCAGACACAACCTCTACCTACGTAGAACCTACAAGCCGTGATGTCAGAGATAAAAAAGAGACAAATAAGCCAGATGGAGATCATGAGGAGGGTCACAAAGGGAAATGCAATAAAGAGGAAATATGTTGGTGTGATTGTGTTTGAGCAGTCAAAGCAGAACTCTGTGAGGAGATGGTTTCAAGCTGAGACCTGCATGATGAAAATGAACTAGCAATGCAAAATGCTAGGGAAGAGCTCTGTAGGCAAAGGGAACAGGAAACTCAAACACTGTGGCCCCAGAAAGCACTTAGGGATGTTGGAGAAACAGAGGAGAGGCTGATTGGATTGACACAAAGTGAACAAGGGAGAGCATGCTGAGTGGAAGGTGACATGGCAGAAGTCTATGGGGCCACATCACCCAGAGTCTTGTAGGGCAACATAAGAAATGTGGATTTATTTCTGAGGTGATGAGAAACTATCAAATTAATCAAAGGAACAAGTGGCATGCCTGATTTAAGTTTTTAAATGATAATTGATAATGGATATAAAAACAAACTTTTGAAAGGAGCAAAAAAGAAGCAAGGAAACTAGTTGGGAAGTTTATGATGATGTATAGATGTAGGAAAGTGACAAAGTCCGTGATATATTTTGGTGATAGAAACAAATGAGCTGGATGATAGGTGGATATGAGGAACTGCAGAAAGAGAGAAATTAAAACTGATTCTTGAGGATTGTCTGTGTTTTTAAAGAAAAATGGATGATGGTTGATACCAAGTGCTGAGATGAAGAAGAATAGCAAAAGATTAGGTATGTGAGGAGAATCCAAAACTCAGAATTGGACATTGGGCTAGAAATTGACATAGAAAGCACTTGGCATACACAAAGTACTGAAATCCACGAGACTAAATGCAATCACTGAAGGGAAAAGTAGTCGTGATCTATTTGGAAACAGTCATGATCTAGTTCTTGCCTTGGCAAAGAGATGCAGAAGAAGCATCAGGATGGAGGTAAGAAGAAAACCAAGAGAGGGTGATATCACAGCCAAGGGAAGAAAAGGTTTCAAGGAGAGTTTGTTTTGCTATGTCTAATGCTGCCAGGGTATCGAGTGCGTTAAAACCAGGAGAGTTTAGGTTGGCAATGCAGAGATTGTGAGTGACCTTGACAAAAGGAGTTTTGGTCAGAGGTGGAAATGGAAGCTAGATTAGAAAAAGATAAAGAATTAATTGGAGACCAAGAAAGAGGTGAGAGTGAGCATTAACAACATGTTCATAATACTTACAAGAAGAATGGGAAGAAATAGGGTAATGTCTGGAAAGAATGTGGGATCAATGGAAGTGTTTATTGTTCCTTCTTTTTTTTTAACATGGGTCTGTCAATTGTGTTGATAGGTTTGATCCAGTAGAAAGAGTAAGAGTGAGCAGGGCATGGTGGCCACACACTTGTAATCCCAGTACTTGCGAGGCTAAGAAAGGAGGATCCAGGTTTGTGGCCAGCCTCAGCTACTTACAGAGGCCCTGTTTCAAAATAAAGAATAAAAAATAGGGCTGGGGGTATAGCTCAGAGGTAAATACCCCTGGATTCCATCCCCAGTACCGGTAAAAAAAAAAAAAAGAGTGAGAGTGAGGGTGGCGGCTGATAGAGAAAAGAGATTTCCTAGTCCATGAAAAACAAGAGGGGATAAGGGGATTAAACCCAGAGAAAAATACACAGATTTGCATTTGATAGGGGTAGGAATATTTCTTTCACTGTAATGAACAAGGCTCAGGTTCTATTTGGTTAGATTTAGTGGGGAAAGATGAGAGAGTTTACCTTTGATACTTTCTATTTTCTTAGTGAAGCTCAGGGAAGAGTGTGCAGGGTGAAGAGTGACTTTAAAAAGTCATCCAAGAGAGTAAAAAGCAAATTTACTAGGAAAACATACAAGAGTGCTAGGCAGTATCCAATGGCCAGGTGAGGGTTTCGTCATGAATTTCAAGTGCTATGAGTCAGCCTTGCTTTTTCTACCTATGTTCAAGTATTAAAGTACAGATAAGGAGAGGGGGCAGTAATTTGGGGGCTACACTGTATTAGAGATTTGCAAGAATGGAAGACTGGGGTAAGTGAATTAGAAGAATGGGAAGTGATGGTCAGAAAGTAGAATGCTAAAAGATTTAGGAGGTGGTTTCATTTGTGGGGTTAAGTTCCAGTGCTCCTGTGAATAAGTGACAAAGGTGGGATAGAGGAAGACAGTGAAAGAGGAGAGATCAAAGAGATCAAAGTTTAAAGTTTAGGATATTTTATCCATATGGTTCTTGTAATCACTAAGAACAGTGGCAGGAATTAAGATGTTGCAGGAAGGCAGTGAGTCAAGGGTTAAAGTCTAAATGAGTGAGGAAAAATGATTAGTAAGGTAGAAAGGAATTACCACCAAAAAGTCATTGGTAGTACAACGATAGGAATCCATGCAGTACCTGTTCAGCCAAGATTTTGTGTTTATAACAATCAGGAATTTTAGCATATACTATAATATTTATTTACAAATTACAAATATGCTACTTTAAATATAGGTTTATCAGAGTAAATTTTAAAAGATAAGATATATATATATCAAATAAACTATATTTAAACCTATTATTACATTTTACTTATTAATACTACCAAACATTTTTGCTCTCTAGAAAACTATTAATCATTTCACAAATGGAAATGCTTTATTTTTTAAAACCCTAATTTAAACTTTATAATCAAGTGACTTGAAGGTCTGGTATCAAGTTTAGCTTATATCAGTAAAAAAATTTAGTGACTTTCATAACTGAAAAAGAAACCTCAGTCAGGCATGGTGGTGCATGCTTGTAATCCCAGCATTTGGAGGCTGAGACTGGGGGATCCGAGTTCACTGCCAGCCTCAGCTGCTTAGTGAGGACCTCCACAACTTAGTGAGACCCTATTTCAAAATAAAGAATAAAAAATAGGGCTGTGGCTGTAGCTTGAAGGTAGAATGCTCCCGGGTTCCATCCCCAGCACTGCAAAAAAAGAAAAAGAAACCTCACAAAAATATTTATATACAAATGAAAAAATATATTATTATCTATGTCTACTAAATTCTAATTCTAATTTTCAGTACCATTTGCCAGATATACAAAGGTTTTCAGTAAAGATTTTTACCTACAGGAATAAATTTCAATTTGCCGTGCTTTCACTTAGTTTTCTCCTAAACCAATCAAATGATATGACATCCTTATATAAGAAATGAAACTCTTTATTTGGGAAGATTTAGAATAAGTTACAAAACTCTGTTTAAGTGTACAAATTAGGGAGTTTATATAGGAGCTATACTTAATCATTTTTAGCTATATCATCTAAAGATTGAAAGGTTTCAAAGTTTATATTCAAAATACCCTCTCCATAACACAAAATTTCTTTAAAAAAGAAGTTACTTTCTCACTTATTGCTAACATATGATTTTTACATTAAAAAATATTAAACATGAGAGCTTTTTCTCTAAAAAATTTCGAGGTAAAATACATACTTGCAGCAATTTTTTTTTAAATATAAGAGAATGATTGACTTAACCTCCCGAGTCTCAGGGGCCTTTGTGCACTTATTCCAGAAACTATTGCAGCAACATCCTCTGTGGACTTCAACCAGCTCCACACAGGTACAACCCAATAGCATCTCTTCTCCAGCTCTGGGATTCTCTTCAGATGCGTGGTAGCTACACATGCACAAACCAGAATTGTGGAATTAAAGCTCCATGGGATAAGCCTTTGCATTAGTTAAGTGCTCTCTAATAGGAAAACCAACAGGATGTGTATGTGTGAGGTTGGGTATGTGAGTGTGCACATGTGTAAATGAGAGAGAATTAATATAAGAAATTGGCTTATGTGATTATGGAGGCTGAGAAGTTCCACATAAGCCATCTACAAACTGGAGACGCAGGAAAGACAGTATGATATTATGAAATATATATGTGATCTGTGAACCCTCTTTCTGGCTGTCATATAGTTCCTAAAACCCTTGGACACTCCAGTGTGATGAGTGCTAATGAAATGAGTGCTTGCTGAGGACCTAGAAATAGCTTCAGGATAGGGATTCATCAAGAAGAGCAAGGCGTGATTAGAGTGTTGGGATTTTTCAACCCCAACCTTCAGCCTCTGGGAAGGGGAAAGAGGCTAAAGGTTGTATTGATCACAATGGCTAATGATGTCATTGATTATGAATAAGACTTCATTTAAAAAGCAAAACAATAGGATTTGGGAGATTTTCCAGATGGCAGGACAGGTAGAAGTTACTAAAAGGTGGCATACCCAGTCAGGTCCTTGTCCTATAGCTTGCCCTATCAATCCTATCTACTTGTCCACCTATATCCTTTGTAATATCCCTTATAATAAATGGGTAAATGTAAGTAAAGTGTTTTTCTGAGTTCTATGAGCCACTGTATCAAATTAATCAAACCTGAAGAGGTTGGGTATGGGATCCTGAATGTATGAGAAGAGAATAGAAAGAATGCTTGAATTTATTTCTCCTATATATTACAACTGGTGATGTAGTTTAAAGGACCAAGTCTTGGAAAGCTCCTGGTGCAGATTCCAGTCCAAATCTGAAGACCTGAGAACCAGTAACACTAAGAGTAGGAAAAGATGGATGTCCAAACTCAAACAGTCAAAGAGCAAATTCAATCTTCCTCTACGTTTTCTTTTTTTTTTTTTTTTTTTTTTTTTTTTTGTGGTACTGGGGATTGAACTCAGGGGCATTCTACCTCCGAGCTATACCCCCAACCCTATTTTTTTTTTTTTATTCTTTATTTTGAAACCGAGTCTCACTAAGTTGCGGAGTGCCTCACTAGGTAGCTGAGGCTGGCTGCAAACCCGGATCCTCCGGTCTCAGCCTCCCAAATGCTGGGATTACAAGCGTGCGCCACCACGCCCGGCTCCTCTACGTTTTCGTTCTATTCAGGATTCAACAAATTGAATGATGCGACTTCATGGGAGACAGCCATCCGCTTTACTTGCTCTGCTGATTCAAACACTAATTTCTTCTGGAAACACCTTACACACACTCTCTCTGCATAATATTTTATTAGATATTTGGGTATTCTGTGTCCTAGTCAAGTTGATACATAAAATTAACCATCGCAAACTTTGACCAACATAAGAGGACCAGAAGTTTTTTACTCATATTTTCTCCCAAGGGACTCTGCTGGAAAGATGAAGTCTTTATATAGTCTCTTAGGAGATGGTCACATGAGAGTGATCTGTGGCATCGAATATTAATGGTGGCATGCTTGATAATGCAACTTTGTATTAGTTCCTTCTCATTTCCTGTCATCCATTCCTTTCCTATCATTCCTTGCTAGATGATGATTGTTAGTCAGCTTTGCATCACTGCAACAAAAATACCTGACAAGAACAACTGAGAGACGGAAAAGTTTATTTTGACTCATGATTTCAGAGGTTCAATTTGTGCCAGCTAGCTCCATTACTCTGGGCCTGAGTGAGGCAGAAAATCAAGGTGGAAAGGCATAGCAGAGGAAAACTGTTCAGCTCATGGCAACCGGAAAGCAGAGAGAAGATGGAGCCAGGGAGAAGATAAATCTTTCCAGAGCATGGCCCCAGTGACCCACTTCTTCCAAGTAGGTCCCACCTCACACTAGTTTATCTAGCTATCAATGGGTTAATCCATTACTGCACTGGGGAGGTCACAACCTCATGATCCAATCATTGCCTAAAAGCCCCACTCTGAACCTTGCTGCACTGGGGATCATGATTGATACACATGAGCCTTTGAGAGGCATTCCAGATCCAAGCCATGATGAGGATGTAACACATAAACCATAAACATTTCATAAACATTTCTGAGCCTGAGCAAATACAAAGACTTTTCCCTGAGATTAGGTATGAACCTCTTACTGTATAAATATGTTCACGGTAATACTTCCTCTAATTACATCATATTTCAGAAAATATAGAAGATATAATGATCTGACTCATTTAACCAAGCACATATAAACTGCAATATGTAGTAATATAATTTTACATAAATATCAGTGCTGATGTAAAATCCTCCACACTGTGGGAATTCTCAGTCACACCACATACACTGTATACGAAATGTGATCATCTGACAAAAGGTCTGATTTTTGTCAGAGTCAATTCATATATTAAACATAAGTAAAGTTTAAATATCTCTTTGATCTCTCTATCTAGCCATCTGTTCAAAATTGACTCACCCATTTTTGGGAGCATACATTCCAATTTGGAGACAAGTGTTCTAGAAGCTTCACAATCAATGCTTATATTATATTGTAGCAATCCTTCCAGGGTAGTGGGAAAAGCAACAGACGCTGATGCCACATGATAAAGGAGAGAGCTACAGACAAATAGATTGGGAAAATAGCATTCATAAATTGTGAAAATTAATTTTAGTTGCCTCCTAAAAAGACAGAAGATAATGCTTTCTAGAGCAAAGAACTCCCTCTCTAAAGTAGTACTTGTTAATTCTTATTTAGTCTTTAAGTATATATTAATTGTTTATTCTGCTGTATCAAATCATTTTTGTTTAATCTATCATTGATTTTGTTTTCTGTGCTAGGGTTCTAACCCAGGGCGTTGATCATGCTAGCCAAGCACTCCACCACTGACCTACATCGACAGCCCTGTCTATCCACCAATTTTATCTTGTGTGTGTGTGTGTGTGTGTGTGTGTGTGTGTGTGTGTATGTGTATGTGTGTGTGTGGGGGGGTGTGTGTATGTGTGTGTGGGTGTGTGGCACTTGGGATTGAACCCAGGGGCATTCCACCTCTGAGCTACACTCCCGGCCCTATATTAATTATATTTGGAAACAGGGTCTCACTAGGTTGATGAGAGTCTCACTACTTGCTGAGATTGTCCTTGACTCTGCACTCCTCCTGTCTTAGCTTCCCAAGTACTAGGATTAAAAGCATGTGCCTCCAATGCCTGGCTCAATTTTATCTTTTAAATACAACTCTTAATCCTGACCCTTAATTCAAAATATTTAGCATTATACATGTTTTTTATCAGGAAGTTATTTAAATCATATTTTTTCTAACAGATATGAGTCATCTCCCACCAATTCATTTTCATTTTAGCAGTCAAACTAAGGTTTTCTATTTTATAAAATGCAAATTATTATTCCACAATATTAATTTTGTAATTATGTTTAAAATGTATTTTTCTATAAAGCAATATAGTTAATAAGAATTATGCCTTTATGCCTTTATTCCATAGTAAGTTTTACAGACTCTGGGGGAGATTTTACTTCAGAAAACAGGGCAAAATCCTAACAGCCACATATTGATGAAAAGTCGAAAAATATAGAGTAAGTAAATACTGGTTTTGAGGTTATAATTTAATGCCATTTATAATTAAGTGTACTAAAAACTTCAATATCCAATTTGAGGATGCATATCAACAGATGACATTTCAATTATAACTTCCAACCAGCAGGAACATTGTATATATCTTTTGTAAATATTCTATTTATCCAGCTGGATGTGGTGGCCCACTCCTGTGATCCCAGTACTTGTGAGGTTGAACCAGACACATCACAGGTTCCCAGTCAGCCTCAGCAACTTTGTGAGACTCTGTTTCAAAATAAAAAATACAGTATAGATAGGAATATAGCTCAGAGGTAGAATGCCCCTGGGTTCAATCCCCAATACCACAATAAATAAATAAATAAATAAATAAATAAATAAATAAATAAATAAATAGATAGATAGATAAATAAATAAAATTTATTCACTTTATGCCCTTCTAGTCTTCTCTATACAACCAGTCATGACAGCATTTCTACTAGCACCACATTGTTTATTATAACTTTTTTAAGACAAGTAAACTTTTTTTTTTTCTCCAGAAAGCATGGCCTGGTGATCTAATGTGCTAATTTTATCATACAGTCTAATTCCAGGGAAGCAAAAATGAGAGAGAGAGAGAAGTATAAGGCAGAGTGTGTTCAGACAAATACATTATCAAGTTGCTTCGTTTGGTATCAAGTGCAATTGATTACTTGTCATAGGCTGTCATCCAAGTGGTTGTAGAAATTACTAGATTGCAGACAATCTATATGAAAAAAAGGGGGGGGGGATTATTTTCCAGCTCTTGTTTCCAATTGGAAACATTTCTCCCCACAGGAAATTACTCTCTTGCATTTCCAAGTTGTGCATTCCTGGGTTATGAACAGGTCCAACAGCACTGCATGATTCAGAGACCACGGGAAAGTCCTGGAGTGAAAAGTGAAGGAAAGTGTTGTCGGGCTGTGGCCCCAGGAAACTGGTGGCCTAGACATAGCAGAGCCCAGCCTGTATGTGGTTAATTAGGATGGTGCTGACTGGACTAGAACAAAAATACCTGAGGAAGTACTTAGAGTTGTTTGATATAGCCAATAACTGTATTATCTTTTTTCCCCACTAAGAAAAACAATTCATTATGAAATTTACACAGCTTCATCATAGAAAAGTTGAAGATCTTATAAAGAAAATTCAACCAAAAACTATTTTACATTTTCTTTAATTTTCTTCTAAAACTATAGTTTGTTTCTATTTTATTGCTCACGTAATTGAAATAAATTCATGTCTCCCACTAGTAGCCACTCTCTCTTCTGACTTCCATTCTTCAGTCCAAAATGTATTGAATTCAAAATTAGAAGACTCAGTTCTAGTTTTTGCTCTACAATTTTGTTATTCCATGAATTACGGTAAACTAATTTCCCTGTAGTATGTCCTTTTTTGTTGGTAAGATGGGGTTAACAAGAACTGCTTTTCCCCACCAGAGTATAGTACGGTAGAAATAAGATTCAGCGTTCAGCTGACAACTTATAAATCACTATACAGATTTCATTTTACACAAACACTAGTGATCTTAGAATCAGAGTGACAAGGATCCAACCCAGGGTGTTTTCTTTTTTTCTGACATTACCTCATGCTTTGCGCCATGGCTGTTGACCTTCAGGGCACTGTGCCAGAGATACCTTTTTGTGTTTTTATTCTGTTCCTAGTTTCCTGCTAACATTGTTTTACTTCTACTTTTTATACAAGATTTTATTATTTAACAACTACATTTCAGTTGGTTGTGACTTTTATTTTTATATAAAATAAAAATCCAATTTAATACAATTTAAATCCAATTTAAAAAACAATTAATTTCAAAATGATTAAATAATTTTAAAAGACCAATAGACCTTACACCTATAATCCCAGTACTTGGGAGGCTGAGATAGGAGAATCACAGGTTCAAAGTCAACCTCAGCAACTTAGTGAGGACCTCAGCAACTTAGTGAGAACTTCTTTCTAAACAAAAAAATAAAACAAGGCTGGGGGGATAGCTTGAAGATAGAATCCCCCTGGATTCAATCCCCAGCAACACAATAAATAAATAAATAAATAAATAAACAAATAAATACCAATGGGTCTCAAAAAATATTACAAATACCTTAAATGTATTAGGAGGGGGAATCCATTGCTATAACTTAATTATTAAAATTAAGTTTTTGATAAAATGTTTCTAATATGAAGAAGAAACAGTATAATGAAAGAAACAACTAAATTTCATCATATGATCAATGGTAATAGAAAAATATACATAAATCCAATGAGTTATCATAACATAATGAAAAAATGCATAAAAAAAATTAAGTTTTCCGTGCCCACAGTGTTCCTTTATTTTCAGCTCCCTGCTGCAGTTGCTGGTTTACGCAGACTTTCCCTAGGAAACATTCACCATCTGCTTGATTAGTCTGTTTCCTTGGTATCCTGCCCATTCTAGCTATTTAAGTTTCTGCTCTATTTCAAGAAAGGCACTAATTAGAGATGGTCACATCTGTTATGATTCAAAAAGAAGTATACATATTTAGAAGACATATAACAGCACCTTGATATTTTATTAACTAAAAGCAGGAAAAGTCTCTTTTCAACTACTTTACCCTTAAATGCTAACAGAGAGTAACATAGTTCCCTTCCCCCAATTTTTAAATTCCATGAATCATTTTAAAATAAGAAATAAGTGCTCAATCTAACTCATATTTTTATGATGTACAATTTATAAGCACCTACAGAAAAAAAGTCACATGTTAAAAATAGTTAATTGACTCCTAGCAGAGAATAACAAATGTAAAACAGGTATTTTAGCCTATTCTGGTGACTCTGTCTCCTAATGATCCTGAAATACAACGCTGCAAATAAATAGCATAAATATTTTGCCCTTATATTCTCTAAAAGGTATACTCTGCATGGGCTGGAATTTTTATCTGTTTTTTCACTGCATCCTAAGTAATGGGACACATAGTAAAACCGGGTATTTGGGAAGGAAATCTAAGACAGCCATTTAAGAGTCCCAGCCACTGATTTGTATATACCTGCTCCCATTTATTCAAACACTAATTTAAGGAGTGTTGTGAAGAGATTTTGCAGATGTAATTAACATCCCAAATGTTGACCTGAAGATAGGGAAATTATCCTGGTAGGTCTGACATGAGTTGTGTGTGTGTGTGTGAGTGTGTGTGTGTGTGTGTGTGTGTGTGTGTGTGTGTGTGTTGGGGGTGAAGGGGGCACTGTTATTGAACCCAGGGGCAGTCTATCTCTGAGCTACACCCTCAGCCCTAGTTTATTTTTAATTTTGAAATAGGATCTCACTAAGTTGCTGAGGACCTCACTAAATTGCTGAGGCTGGTCTTGCAGCTGCTATCTTCCTGTTTCAGTGTCTCAACTACCAGGATTACAGGGGTACACCACCACATCCAGCTATGAGTCTTTAAAAAACAGTTTTCTCCACTAATCTCAGATGAAGGAACCAGAGAAATGTATACTGAGTGGTCTAAAAGAAAGCAACAGCTATGTTTTGTTTTTTTTCTTTGTTGGTTTGTTTCTGTGTTGTTGTTTATGGTACTGGAGATTGAACACAAGGGCATTCTACCTCTGAACTACATCCCCCAGCCCTTTTTATTTTTTGTTTTGAAACAGAGTCTTACTAGGTTGCCGAGGGCCTCGATGAGTTGCTGGGGCTGGTCTCAAACCTATGATCCTCCTGTCTCAGCCTCTCAGTACTGGGATTATAGGTGTGTACCACAATGCCCAACTAACAGTTATATTTTGAAAAAGATTATATGGTAGGGAATGGTGGACAGGAACTGAGAGCAGCCCCCAGATAATGGCCAATAGTCTATTACAGACTTCAGTTCTACAACCACCGGGACTGAATTCAGTCAACCACCTGAACAAGCTTGAATATAACTGGAAGCCTGAGAGAGAAGTATAGCTCCAGCACTACCTTGATTCCAGCCCTATGGGACCCTGAACCAAGAACCCAGTCACATGGTGCCTGAACTTCTGACCTACACAACTGTGAGTTAGTAAATTTGTGTTCTTTTATGGTGCTAAGTTTGTAATAATTTGTGTTATAGCAATAGAAACATAATATGCTCTACTATAATATGCATGCAATAAATGTTTGTAGAATGAATGAACACTTAGCATGTTATGTAATAAAGGTAAAGTAAGTCCTCTTGCACACTTTAAACCATCTCTAGATTATTTAGATACTAAATACAGTAGAAATGCTGGGTAAGTAGTTGTTAAAAGAAAAACGTGTTCATGTTCAGTTCATGCACATTTTTCTAAAATATTTTCAGTTCATGGTTGATTGTATCCATGGATTTAAAATCTGTGAATATGGAGGGCAGACTGTATATTTCCATTAATATTTTATATTTAAATGAAAAAAATAGAGTGAATTAATCCACA
>PVLC010015291.1:0-37697 GCA_004027655.1 Graphiurus murinus | reverse complement strand
TTTTTTTTTTTTTTTTTTTTTTTTTGCAGTACTGGGGATTAAACCCAGGGGCATTCTACCTCTGAGCTACACCACCAGCTCTATTTTTTATTCTTTATTTTGAAACAGGGTCTCGGTAAGTTGCAGAGGGCCTCACTAAGTAGCTGAGGCTGGCCATGAACCCGGATCCTCCTGCCTCAGCCTCCCAAATGCTGGGATGAAAAGCATGCGCCACCACGCCCAGCTAACCTTTTTAAATTTCTGACCATGAATCTTCCTTCTGGGGCCATGTTTGAGCTGAAGATTCTACAGCTTCTCCTGGTGTCCAGAAAGATTCGCAGTCCTGTTAGCCTAGCCAGATCTCCACATGGATACCCTGAAGGCATCGCAATTCTTACAGGGGCCAGACTGAGTTTATGATCTCCCCAGACTACACCTGGCTCTTTTCCTTTGTTCCTTCTATGAATGATATCCTCATCCTCCTGGTTTCAGAAGCCAGAACCTGGGCAAAACCCTTGCCCTCTTTTTCCCCTTGCACCCCTCAGAGTCACCAGCACTGCTCCTCACTGTGTGTGCCAGTTTCCCCTTCTGTTCTCCAAATGTCTCAAGACAGCGCATATCTGAGTCATCTGGGCAGTTCAGCACCTCACCGGGTGCCAGGGACTCTCAAGGTGCTAGGCTCTCAATAAATGTCAAATGAATGAGTGACTAATTCTTTGAGTCAAGTGCTGTCACCCTGCTACAGATGCCTGAGGCTCAGAAAAGTAAAAGAAGTTAACCAAAGTCATACAGCTAGCGAGAAGAGCCAAGAACTGAACCTAGAGCCGTCTAAATCCAGAATCCACACACTTATTTTTGTCCTACGTCAGGTTTTAGGGATGTGGCATTTTCACGTGCCAACAATTCTGCCCATATTTATGGAAAGTTGCGAGCTAAGCATGCACATAAGAAATTAGCATCGTGAATTGAACTTGGAAATAAACTTTCACTCGCCTCTTGTGCTTTAAAATTGCATTTTTCCTCTGCCATGCTTTCTTCCAGATAAGGTCCAAGACCCTGTGTATCATTGTGACAGGCTTGTTAATCACCTTTGCCTGCGGCTGGCTCAGAGTTCTCCCCAGCTACCTTCTCCTTCATTCTTTCCCTTCTCTTTAGGTGGCAACATGCCATCTGGCTGTTGTGTCCCAGGTCCCACATTGCCAAATAGGCCTCATCTCCAACCGAAGGCAGCAGAGCACAGAGCTGCCATGTTCACACACACAGAGACACACACATGTGCACAGACCTGTGTGTACACACAGATGCACACTCTGGGATATCCTGGTTGAGCCAGGTTGCTGGGCTGCTGTGCCCAGATTTTACTACCGCTAACGGACACTGACCCGCGCTCTCCAGGGGCCAGCCAAAATATCCACTGGACTGGGCCAAAAGCCCAGACATCTCCTATGTGATTGAATTGGTTCTGCAGGATAAGAAATGTCCAGCAGTCTGAACATATGGCTCCGGGGCAAATCTGAGGAGGGAAGAAGTGGAACTGCCTGGCCTGTGGACGGCAGCTGTATGCGGAGCAATAGAGGAGCTAACCCAGGGGAGCCAGGAAGAAAAAGATGAGAAGAGGTTCAGAGGCGGAGGCCTGAGACCATGGACCTCTGTGGAGAAGGCAGAAGAGCAAGGCCTCCGGCAGAGGGAAGGTCAGAGAATAAGAAGCACTAGACAGTAGACATCGTGAAGTTCAGTAGTTTCCCAAAAGACAAGGATGGATAATGATGTCAAGTACAACCAGAAGGCCCTAAAATAAGGAGAGCAGCAACAGTATAAGAGCAACGAGAAGTGAAGGAAGAACCATTTATTAAATGCTTATTCTGTGCAAGGCTCCATACCAAGAAGTTCTTAAAACAACCTCATAATATTAATATAATATTATAATATAATATTATAATATAATATAATATTAATATCTCTACTGTGTAGATGAAGAAGGACTAGAAAAATAGCCATTAGAATTAGCCCAAAGTACTTCACTGGTAACCTTAGAAAATGACAGACTGATGTCAATCTCAGTACTCTGTATGGGAGCCGGGGATGGGGGGGGCACCAAGTGTGTGTGCATGTATGTCAATGTCAACATGATCTACATTATGATGTGAGACCATAATGCACCAATAAAAGCACAAAGCATTGGACTAATGATAAGACAGAAAAAAAATGACAGATTGACATGAGGCAAAAAGGAGGGAGAAAAGAACACTCAGGAAGTTTGGGAAAGCAGAGAAGGCACAGCAACTAGAAAGGAATACGGTATCAAAGAAGGATGCAGTGTGAATAATCTGGGAAGAGCGCACCAGAGAGGCGATTTAGGAAATGGGTGGGCATCATAGGGGAGATTAATGACCCGCATGGTGGGAAAAGTCAAATCCAAGACTTCGGGAGAGGAGATGACGCGAGGCAGAAAGGGGCTTCTTCCTCAGAAGCTAGAGAAGAGGTGGTGGAGAAAGGATGGAAGGAGGTAAATTTGTGGCTGATAGCTGGGAAGTTGAGAGAGTGTGTGATAATTGTCTTAATGCAGAAAGATCAGAGACACTTTTTAGAGGAAGAGATGGAGAGGGTTGAAGAGAGAGGGGAATGTAAATCGCTCCTTGGGGTGGGGCAGAGGGAGCAATCCCCTAAGTGAACTGCTTGCCAGGTGGCTCTGGGCTTTGTTACCTTGGTGACCCAGGTATTGGTGCAGAGGGACAGGTGAATGTTTCCATCCTAAGTTGGAATGTGTACAAAGAAATTCATTCTTCCATGAAAGGATTCAGACACACCATGAAGATAACATTGGAGAGTCCAGCCAGGCAGAGTGGTGTATGCCTGTAATCCCAGTACCTGGAAGGCTGAGACAGGAGGATTGCAGGTTGGAGACCAGCCTTAGAAAGGTAGCAAGACTTAAGAGCAATCTAGTAAGACCCTGTTTCAAAATCAAATAAAATAATAAAATGGGTTGAAGGTATAGTGCAAAGGTAGAATGCCCCTGGGTTCAATCCCCAGTACCAAAAAACAAACAAACAAACAAAACAGGAAAGCCTAGATGTGTGTCAAATGCTAGCTTGGCATTTGACACATACCACATGCTCAGTGAACACCAACCTACAGAGTTTTCTCAGTAATAAAGTAACAAAATTTTATTTGTGATTTCTCACTCTGAGAATCTCAGCTCATGTGGCCATTTCAGAGAAGGCTAGATTCAGTGTTTCTGCTGGAAGTGTGGTCCACTTCCAAATAGGGAGTTTCTAGAAATTCAGATTTTGAGCTGCTGCCTCCAAGAGTGAGAATCACTTTGGGGACCCCCAGTGGAGACCTGGCCAGAGTCAATAAATTGAAAGCCACTTGCCATAGTTTATACACACCACCCTGTCTGGCTGGCTCAGGAACATCAAGTAACTATACCACTAGCTGCAAACATATGACAAGAAATACAGGGACCACATGTGGCAGTGTTAATGGGTGGTGACTGAATTCTGCAGGATGGAATTTAATGTTGACTCTTCCTAGGAGCTTCCTGGTGAAATAGTAAAGCAGCCCACTGAGTTTTCAGTCCATTGAATCCTGGCTTCACCCCCTGTCCCTTGGGTGTGGACTTTTGTCAATATACCCTTAGGTCCAACTTTGCCCTTGGGTGCTTTTATGTATAGGCACCATGTCTTGTGCACGCTTTCTTTCCTTCCTTCACGGTGCCTGGCTATACGGAAAGACCCTCAAGGGAAAGGCCAACAAATGCTTCTTTAGGATTCTCAGGCATTCTATCTTCACATCTCTCTAGAGTTTGAAGACTCTTTCTACGCATACTGTTCTCATATTCCACAATTCTGTAGTTTGTACAATGATCATCGTTTCCATTCAAAATGGCATTAACTAAAACCCAGAGTGCTGAGTGATGCTCACATTGTCAAAGGCTAAGAAAGCAGCGGAGTCCACATTCCAGTTTCTATCTTAGGGCCTAGAATTCTTTTTGAAAACTAATTAGTTAAAATCAGAAGGAGACCTTCTGACTGTCCTTTTACTGGCACCAGACTCTGCAGCTACAACATTCTCTGAAGCTCCCCAGTTCCAACCTTCTTCCCAATGAGATGGCGGGAGCCTTCAGCTGGACAATCTGCCCAACACAGCTGGACTCAGGTCTGGATGGTCTTGGTACAGCACCTGTTCACCTCCCTGGCATCTGCACCCACCGTCTTTGCTGGGTGCTACCACCCTGCCCCTCAGCCCTCTGAAACATGGCACCGGCTGCTTTTATGTGGGCTGCTAGAGAGACCAACACTGCATAGAAGAAAAGTCCAGGCAGAACCCCCACAGCGGCGCCTGTCCCCGGCTGAAGGGCTGTGTCACCCCCCACCACTGTTGGTTAAAAGGTGTTGGGCTATTTAAATGGTTGCTAACTTCATGACTAAACTTTCAAACCAGTTTTTGGAAACTTTAAAAAATACATTTGAAAAGCTATTTAAATGGAAACTTTTTTTTTTTTCTGTCAAGTTCCACCATGGCACACTTTTTTTACAGCCCTTATAATTCCTTGAAAAAAGCTCAATGTATAATAGAAGTGCTGACAGATGCTGGCCCATAGCAGCTAGCCCAACAGCTCAGCTGTATTTATTTTTCATTACACTTGACTCTAATTGGTGCCAGTTTAACTATGGATCATACCAGGCAGAACCTTTAACTCAAACATCAGCCCAGGGAAATTGGCCTTTTCCCCTTCTTTGGCTCTTAATAATAGCAACTTCTCATATTTCTTTCCCATCAAACTATCTTTCTGTTGGTCGATGGACAGATTTTTTTTTTAAGAAACACAAAATTTAAAATAAAATAATTCTACACTTTAATCCAGGCTCCTCCATCAAGTGACCTTTGGAAAGTCATTAGACTCTGTGAACCTCAGAGTGTTTGTCTGTAGTTGGAAACCATAATTCCTCCTTTGCAGGGAGGGGGTAAAGATTAGACCTAAGGTAGTTAAAGTATCGAGCAGGGTGCCTAGATCTCAATGATAGTTTGATACTTGGTCTTATTTTAAGCGTATTATATACCATTGCTATTGTAATTACTGGCGATAATGCAGAAAAAGAACTCGCTGTCCGATTAGCGTCTGTGGTGTTCTCTACCGCCGTGACGAGTGCAAAAGCACTAATTCACACGTGGAACCCCCTCCGACAACCCCACACAGTGCAAGCCCTTTCCATTCAAGAGTTCACATTCCAGGGCGACACAGATGCCCAGGCCTTCCCAGCTGTGCCGAGATGCGCCTGGGTGTGGGAATTCTTCAAATGACTCTCAAGTGGCCTCCTCAGAGATGATGACAGGCCCAATCACACTCTCTTCTCCTGGGCTCTGAGATGAAAGCCTGCGGCAGAGGTGTCCCAGAAACTAAAAAGGCATCCTGAATAATCCCGAGGAAGTTCCCTCGGAAGAAAGCGACACGTGGCTCCTCCAGGGAGGCAGCATCAACCGGTGTCTGCTCACCTGGATGACGCAGACCAGCTGCGAACTCAGGTCGGAAGCCTCGGACTACAGCAAAGACCACTACCACCTGGGAACCCAGAGCGGACTCATCCTGTAAACGCACCTGGATCCGCAGGGGGGACGGGAAGACGAGCTTTCTCATTTGTTAATTCACACAGGTGACCTTGGCTGAGCTTCATATCAGCCCTTCAAAGCCACCATAGTTACCTATCACTATTTCTTTGCTAATCAGAAAGGCAGCATGGGTTAGGAAGGACGTGCTGGGGCGAACGGGGCCAGCATTTGAACCTAGGTCTCCAAAAACAAGGTGTCTTGACCATCCCAACCGTAAAGAAATCAAAAGCCCTAAAGGGCTCAAGAGACATGGTGATAGCCAAACTAGGAGGCTTAAAATAATTAAAATAGAGTCGGAGCCGGGAGTGGTGGCGCACGCCTATAATTTCAGTACTTGGGAGGCTGACACAAGAGGATTTCAGGTTCAAAGCCAGCCTCAGCAACTTAGTGAGGCTCTCAGCAATTTAGGGAGACTCAGTTTCCAAATAAAAAATAAAATAGGGCTGGGGTGTAGCTCGGAGGTAGAATGCCCCTGGGTTAAGTCCCTGGTACCAAAAAAAAAAAAAAAAAAAAGTCATACATAATCCTACCACTTTATCAAATCATTTTCTTCCCATAGTTCCATCATCCTGGGCAGAATCAGAAAAGTACATATATTAAGCACCTACTGTATGGAGTAACTCCTGGATCCCCTTTGCCCGTGGGTGGTTGAGAGGACATATAGAGCCCGTGACCTGTCGATCACGCGGCACACGCATGCGCAGAGGGCGTTAAGGCCAAGGCTGACCAGTGTGACGGGCTCCGTCCTCTCAGAGCCCTTTAGGAGACTGAGTGCGTCGGGTCCAACTGGCAGCATCTTCAGAGTCTGAAGGTCTCTAGAGAGGTACAGAGAGGAAGAGACTGAGAAGCGATAGAGCGCCTTCTCCAAAGCCCCATGCAGGGAGAGCGAGGGGGCTGTTACTTTTACCACCTTGCGCTTTCCTGCTCATCCACGAGATGCGTATTCATTAGGAAAATCCTAAAGCGATGGAAGTATTTATTTAGCAATTTACCCACTCATAGAAACACCAGGCAGAGAATGGTAGGTATTATTTTACATTCGTTCCTTCCAGTCTGCTTCTATGTGATTAGTGTGCACTATTTTTACTTAGTTGGGATTATAGCACACGTACGGTTTAAAAACCTTATTTTTCCAGTTAACATTATAACATTAGAATTTTCAAATGTCATTAAAATTACTCGAAAAAAACTTTAAAAGGCAGCATAAAATTCTATACTATGAGAGTACTATAACGTAGTTAACCATTCCCCTATGTTTGATATATAGGTTGTTTTTAAAATCTTGCTATTAAAAGTCACGCTGGCTTTCCGTCAAAGTAGGTCTGGGAGTTCCCAAATAAACCATTTCACCCACTCTTGTACTCCACATACAGATCATAGTAGATACCTGACTCAAAATATGTCAAAAAAGAGCTATGCAGGCCAGGCGTGGTGGCCCATGCTTGTAATCCCCGTACTTGGGAGGCTGAGACCGGAGGATCCGGGTTCCAGGCCAGCTTCAGCAACTTAGTGAGGCCCTCTGCAACTCAGTGAGACTCTGTTTCAAAAATAAAAGAATAAAAAATAGGACTGGGGGTGTAGCTCAGAGGTAGAATGCCTCTGGGTTCCATCCTCAGTACTGAAAAAAAAAAAAAAGCGATGCTTAAAAATAATGCTATTAATTTTGTGAGCCATAAATATAGAAATATATCATTTTACTGGGCTCCAGAAACAGAATGAGCCAAGAGTCAGACCTGCCCAGGGCAGACATGGAAAAGTACATGACTGCCGTGTATTGTTGTGCAAGTGGTACACTGCCCAACTAGAACAGAGTACAAGTGAATTGTCCTCACCCTCATTATCCTCCCAACCTCCACCCTGACATGGTGAACTAAAAGGAAGTTTCTGCCAGGCGTGGTGGTGCCTCCCAGGACTTGGGAAGCTGAGACAGGAGAATCACAGATCCTAGGACAACCTCAGCAACTTAGTGAGACCTTCAGCAACTTAGCAAGACCCTGTTTCAAAATAAAAAATATAAAGGGCTGGGGAGTATAGCTCAGAGAATCCCCCTGGGTTCAATCCCCAGTGCCACCAAAAAAGAAAACAGAGTTTTCTTATATGAAAAGCAGAGTTGGAACCCACCACTGAAAGTACAATTTACAAAGAGCAACAAAGCCTACATAAAGCTGTGGTTGATACTAACTTGCTACCAAAGGATTGGCAGGGGGCAGAGAGGTATTTGCATGACCAGGACTCAACCTAGCTGCCCACTGTTTCTGAAGACTGATTTACAGTAGCTCTGTGGATCTAAAGCTCAAGCCATCAATACGGTCTATTTCTGAACAAGGAGCAGGACTGCACCATGGGGAGGACTCTAGAAAACTGCCAGAAACCACTAAGAAAGGAAGAAATGCAATTTTCACATAGACAAGTTTAGAGCTGAAATTATCACAGCACACAAGGAAGGTTAACATCATGAGAGACGGTGGCAATTTTGAAGGAACAACATTGATAAAAGTCACCCATCGAATGCTACGCTATGCCAGGGAACACTGTTTCACATGGATGTCAACTCTTCTAATACTTCAGCCATCACATGCTGCCTTAAAATGAAAGAAACTCAGAGGAACAAAGAGCTGGTTTTTGAGATCGGTAAAACTGAGAACACTCCTGACACATTAGTCAGAAAAGGAAGGGAAGACACAGAGTGTAAGTATTGGAAAAGATGTATTAAAATAGTAGTAAGAAAATGATACGAAGAAATTCGTGCTGAAAAATATAACAGCTGAGATGAAATGAAAAAAATAAATCTTGATAAACACAGACTACTAAAACCACTTTGGAAAACAGTATGGAGGATCCTCAGATGAATGGGCATGAACCTACCATATGATCCAGCAACACCAGTTCTGGGTATCTACCCAAAAGAATGGAAACCAAACTACAAGACCGATGCATGTGTATTTATTTTAGGGCTGCACAATTCACAATTGCCAAACTATGGAAGCAGCCAAGATGTCCATCGACAGAAGAATGGATTACAAAACTATGGAATATGTACACAGTGGAATTTTACTCAGCCATAAAGGAGAACAAAATCATGCCATTTGCAAAATGGATAGAACTGAAAAATATTATGCTAAATGAAATAGTCAATCATAACAAGTAAACAACCGTATATTCTCCCGAATATGCAGAAGCTAGGGAGAAAGTGGATCACAAGAGGGACTCTAGACAAAGAAGGAGAAATCTTAGATGAACAAAGAAGGTGACTTAAC
Source organism: Graphiurus murinus (assembly GCA_004027655.1). Classification (NCBI taxonomy): domain Eukaryota; kingdom Metazoa; phylum Chordata; class Mammalia; order Rodentia; family Gliridae; genus Graphiurus; species Graphiurus murinus. The sequence continues at coordinate 28,851 of PVLC010015291.1, read as the reverse complement.
TGAAGGTGATGGGGGGCGGGAGGGAAACACCCTAATGCACATGATGTACTTGCACAAACATATCAAAGTCAATCACTAAACTGAACTTGAGGAGGGAGGGGGAGGGAGTAGGGTGGAAATTCGGGGAAGGGTTAAATGAGAAATGTGTGGGTGTATGCCTTTACCAGCCTGTACAATTGCTGGTACATATTACAATACACCAATAAAAAAAATTTAAAAACCCACTGAAGAAGAGGCAGATCATCTGAATAGCCTTGTATTAATTAAAAGAAAAAAAATGTGTAGTTTAAAACTTTCCACAAAGATAATGCCATTCTAAGATAGCCTCACTAATCTACCAAGAACATAAGAATGAAATGATAGTGATTTTACCAAACTCTTCCTAGAAATTGTAAAGGAAGAACAACTTTGTAATTTGCTCTATGAGCTTGAGAACAAACAGACATTGCAAGAAAAGAAAACTATATATCAATCTTGCATCATGAACATCATGAACATAGCAATTTTTTTACATAAATTTAACAAATTGCATCCCATAATACATAAAAAGACGATATATCATAACCAAGTGGGGTTTATCTTGCAAACGTAAAGCTGGTACAACTTTTGAAAACCAATTAGTATAATTCATCATATTATCAAACTTGAAAAGAAAAACTTCAAGCATCTTAATAAATGCAAATTGTGTGTGTCTATGTGACAAAATTTAACATCTATTTATGATGAAAAGGAGAGGGAATGCTTCACTACCCATTTTATGAAATTAACCTGTCCAAAGACCAAATAAATGTATTATGAGACAATAAGATTATATACTAATCTTACTCATGAATATAGATCTAAAAACACAAGAGTTAGCAAATTGAGTCCAGAAATATATATATATATATACATATATATATTTAAATTAATATATCAGATTAAACAAGGCTTACTTTGGGAATATAAAGATGGTGTAATATCAGATAATCTATTAATTAAATTTATTTCATAATGAACTCAAAGATATATGTCCATCTCACTGCTTGTTAAAAGTAAAACACTGGACAAAATTCTGTAATCTTAATGCTAAAACAAGCAAAATATCTCTACATGAACAAGAAATAAAAAGTAACTTTTTAAACTTTCTTTTTAAACCTGAGTACCCATGGAAAATTAGAGTAGCATCATACTGAATAATAAAATTTTGGTAGCATTTCCATTAGGATCAGAAACAAAACAAGGGTGCTCATTATTATCCTTTATTTTCTACTACTCCTGTTATATTGACGGTCTTAGATAATGGCAGAAAGAAACCAAGAAGGAGGATGGGTAGATGGAAGGAAGAAAGAAAGGAAGGAGAAAAGGCACAAAGTAGAAAAGGAGAGCTAAATTTTCTTTATTTTTGGACAATAGGATGATCTACATAGACAACCTTAAAAAATCCACAAAGCAATAAAACTAATTAGGAAATTTCCCAACATTGCTGAAAATATTAAGGCAATGCACAAAATAAATAGCAATGTTAATTTGAAAATTTATGCAGAAAAAAAGAAAAACCTCCCATTTTATAATAGGAACAAAGATTATAAGGCATAAAAAACAAAACAAAAACTTGGCAAGACCATTCTAAAGAAAGAAATTAAAATAAAAAATAAATTAAAATATCTTTTGCATGTATGAAAAGACAATAGCACAGAAATATCAAATATCTCTGATTTACTCTATATCTTTCAATATAACTTCAATAAAATTTATCAGTACTTTTTGTGGAACTTGATGAATTATGATCACGAAATGTGGTTCTCAAGCTCTGTGCTGAGGCACTTCAAAACACTGCCGGGAGCTCAAGAGCGAGCATTCAATGAGATATTTTAAATTCTCAAGGAAAACTCAGCAACATCTCTTGGACATTCTATGAACTACCAGCTGAAGATAGTCCTGGGTGTCAACACCAGACCACTCTGCACTTTTATCAGTGAGCTGCCATTTGCAAAGCTAGGTTTTCATCGGTTGCTGTAATAAAAAGCCAGCACCTCACAAAAAAAAATGAACACAGAACAGGCAGCAAGGGTGGCGGTGTCATTGTTTCTGCCACGTTTGGGAAGCTGCACCATGATCAGCAGGCGCTCACATTCCAAGTGTGAGCAATTGTGGTGTTTAAAGATGAAACGTTGCTCCTTTCCAAGCGGGTGCATTCTTTCTTCAAATAGCTACTTAGCTGTTCGGACACAAGACCTCACTCGGTTATGGGGAACTTAGTTATGTTTTATCGGCCCAGGGGACTGTGAGAAAGTCATTGTGTCATCACTGCATCGTGATTCATGAAGCACTGGGACCTCTGGTCAAGAGAATAAGGAAAATGAAGAAGAGAGGGGGATTCGCCCTACCTGATGTCAAGACTGATGACAGAGTACTAGAATGTAATTAAGGCAGCATCATAAATGATGGTCGATAGACGGATGGAACAAAACGAGAGTCCCCAGCCAGATCCCAAGCATGAACAGGAATTTGGAAGTTGCTAGCTGTAGCCTTGTAAATCAGTGGTAAAAAAAAAAAAAAAAAAAGAGTGAGAGAGACCTCTCAATATATGGTGTTGGGATTACTACCTTCACTTGTAAGGAAAAAAGATTCTTACATGAAATCAAACACAAAAGCTAATTTTGGTGAAGTCTTCTCCATTAGAATGACTAAGAGATAGTCAAACTTAGCAAGACCAAAACTTCCCAACCCCCCTGCTGTTCTCAACTCAGTTGATGACAACTTCATTATCCAGTTTAATCCCAAATCCTTGGAATTGTCCATGATTCTTTTCCGTAATGGACACATTTAGTCCATTAGAATCCTGTTAGCTCAATCTTAATATATCCAAAATTCAACCTGTTCTCATCACCCCTGCCGCTACTGCACTGGCCCACCCACACTCTCTCTTGCCTGGGTAACCCCAATAGTTTCTCTACAATCACACTTCTACATCTCCCTCTCTTCTTTCCCTTCTCTCTCTCTGTCTCTGTCTCTGTCTCTGTCTCTGTCTCTGTCTCATGGGGGATTGAACCCAGGGGCATTCTACTTCTGAGCTACAGTTCCAGCCCTATTTTATTTTTTATTTTTAAACAGGGTCTCACTCAGGTGCAGAGAGCCTTGCTACGTTGCTGAGGCTGGCTGTAAACCTACAATCCTCCTGTCTCAGCCTCCCAAGTACTGAGGTTACAAGTGTGTGTCACCACACCCAGCTTAATTGGACATTGTAAACTTAGTTCCAAATTTCTTCCCAAAAAGTTTTACCAATTTTAATTCTTAATTATACTGAATATATGTAAAAAGCCATCTCATTGAACCTTTGCCAATTTAAATACTATTATCATTTTTCATCTTTGCCAAATTATTGTGTGAAAAAATCAACACCACTTTGATTATTTCCAAGGTTAGTTTTTAATGTATTTTCACATATTTATTGGCAATACTTAAATATATTTTCATACATTTTATTGGCCCTTTAGCTTATTTTTTTCTTTTAATTATTTTATCCATACCATTTGTTGATTTGAGCACAATGTAGATTGAGCCAACATTATATCTATTATGTAGTTAAATTAAAAACTTTTTTAAGCTTTTAACTTGTTTGTTAAAACTATTGAGCTTAAGGCCAGGCGTGATAGCACACACTTGTAATCCCAGCATTTGGGAGGCTGAGACTGGAGGATCTGGGTTTGTGGCCAGCCTCAGCTACTTAGTGAGGCTCTCCACAACTTAGTGAGACCCTGTTTCACAATAAAGAATAAAAAATAGGGCTGGGGTATAGCTTGAAGGTAGAATGCCCGGAGTTCAATCCCCAGTACCACAAAAAAAAAACAACAACAACACCAAAAAAAAAACAAAACTATTGAGCTTAAGAAGTATTTTTGCACTAAAAGATTCTAACAAACGTATTTATATACTGTATTCTCTTACTGATCTTCTATAGTTGTGATGGACCTAGGTGGGGATTTGCTTTGTGTTTATTCTGCTCAGAACTTAGTGAGTACATACTGCCTGAGGGGTTCTTATGTCCTTATTCAATTCTGGAAGATTCTCAGGCATTGCTTTGCCATTATTTTCATAAGGTACCATTTCAGTCAACATTCTCACTGGTGTAATCCCAAAACCCTGACCACACAACTTAGAAGAAGGATGATTTATTTGCTCACAGTCCTGGAGATTTCAGGAATCCAGTCCATGTCAGGCTGGGTCTACAGCGCTCAGGGCCTAGCGTAGGAAGCAGAAAGAGGGAGAGAACAAAGCTCTGCCCTCTTATCATGGAGGCCAGAAGCAAGAGAGAGCAAGCAAGGGGATTCAAAGACACAAGCACAATCCCCAAGGTCACAACCCAGGGACCCACCTCCTCCAGCCACGCCCCACCTGCCTAGGTGACCACCCAGTAAATCCATTACAATTGATGTATCCACTGATGGAACTTCACACATTAATGCATGTGCTCTTCAGGGCATATTCTATAGCTAAACATAACAGGCACAGTCTAGAGGTGTGTTTCATTAGTTGTGAGTCATTAGGTGTGTTTTCATTTGAGTATATTCTAACAGCTAACATTTAGGTGAACACCATTTATTAAATAGCCCTGTCCCCTCGGCAGATTTATGACATAGTTTTATCCTATATGAAATGATACATCAGCATGTATTTATGATTTTCTTTTTGTTCTACCCTCTTATCTCCCTTTTCTTGTTTCCATATCACACTGCTTTTATTATTATGGCTGTAGAGCATATTTCATGGTGGTTTCAAAGCTCTTTCCTCTATAATTTACATTTCCCCATCATATTTTTTTGATGCATATAATAGTGACACAAGATGGGTTAAACTCGTGTTGATCTCCGGGACTTACTTGAAATGGGAAAACATAGCCAATACCCATGCAGTAATTAATGCTAATTTAATGCTACATGTTTCATCACTAGTCGAAAACTATTATTAATCTTTTTATTGTTAATCATGGTGTATAAGAGTTTTAATAACACTATAAACTATTAGTTGGCCACAAATATTATCTAGTACCAGGGAAGCTATTTCTCATTCTCTCTTTTTGGTTTTAAGTGTCTGAGGGAATCTGTAGAACCTGTACGGAATTTTAGTGCATTATTAGAGATGATTAGCCCAAAGCAAACATTTACATGGATCTTCCCTTTCAGTCTTAAATTTTACACTGGTGCTAGACAAGGGTATAGAACTCTCACATGATTTAATCTTCTCAGTTCAAGGCTACTGGCTTTAGACAGATGGAAAATTATCCATCACCTCTGGTAGGCTGCAGATAGATGAGGACTTAGGAGAACAGTAGTGTTTCTTCTGCTGTGGTTTATCTTCCTCTCAATCAAGAATAAATGGGGAGCCGGGCGTGGTGGCGCACGCTTGTAATCCCAGCATTCGGGAGGCTGAGACCGGATCGAGGATCTGGGTTCGCGGCCAGCCTCAGCTACCTAGTGAGGCACTCTGCAACTTAGTGAGACTCAGTTTCAAAATAAAGAATAAAAAAATAGGGCTGGGGATGTAGCTTGGAGGTAGAATGCCCCTGAGTTCAATCCCCAGTACCGAAAAAAAAAAAAAAAAAAAAGAGTAAATGGGGAAAAAAGAGTCAGAGAATAGGATTTGAAAAGAGAAAATAATATAGTTATGCCTGCCATTTTAAAAAAATCTACCATGTGCCAGGTACTAGGCCAAATAATTGCAGCTTGTTTATAAATATCACAAAAGCTTCTCAAGGAAAGGATTATTAACCACACTTTTATTTATTTATCTTATGTGAGCTAGTGGGGGTTGAATGCAGAAGTATTCTACCTCCAAGTTACACTCCCAGCCCTATTTTTTTAATTTGGAAACTGTCTTGCTAATATGCTTAGAGTCTTTCTAAGTTGCTGAGGCTGGCCTTGAACTTGTGATCCTCCTCTCTCAGCCTCCAAAGTACTGGGATTATGGATGTGTGTCACCATGCAACCATATCTTAAAATAAAGACAGCTGTGTATGGTGGTGCATGCTTGTAATCCCACTACTTGGGAGGCTGAGACAGGAGAATCGCAGGTTCAAAGCCAGCCTCTTCAACAAAGCGAAGCTCTCAGAAACCTAGGGAGACCCTGTTTCCAAAAATAAATAAATAAAATTGGGCTGGGGGTGTAGGTGTATGCCTCTAGGTTCAATCCCCAGTACCAAAAAATAAAATAAAATAAAGACCATACATGTTTTTATTAAGGTTAGATAACTCCTAAAACCTTCCAGATAATGACAGGCAGAGCCAGCATTTGAACCAGTTTGAAAACAGGTAGAGAAGAAGAGAAAGGGAAGATTGAAGATTGAAAAGGAGAGAAAGTGGGAAGGAGGAAAAGAATGGGAGAGGAAGAGAGAAAGAAGGAAGAATGAAGGAAGGGAGAAAATATAAAAGGAAGGAAGGGAGGAAGAAGTGGAATGGTATGTATCTTAATGGCAGAGAAAGAAAAATCACTTAGTAAAATTGAAGCTCCTTCTTGGGAACAAAATCCATATAGGAGAAGTCTGTTCTTTACCAGGCACTGGCTTTTATTCTTATGGAACAAAGTTACCCTCACTATAATTTCACTGTCACCAAGATAATCTGGCTTTTGAAATTTATTTATACTCTTTCCTAGAAAACAAAAATCTCCCAACTGACAATTCTTAAAAGCTGTTCCTTTGGAAAGCATTTACCGACTCTTCAGGATGACCGTGCACAAACATAGGGGGACTTCAGACTGAGAAATTGTTGAGAGAAAATAAGCATTCCTGGAGGTATGAGATGAGCCCTGCACTTATAGGAAAAATTATTCAGACCTGTATTCAGTGTTCACTGTAGTGCAAATTCACAGTACTTGTACACATGAGCTAACTTTGATTTAGAAGTTACAAATTCAAGGAAAACTAAAGAGCCGTGTTCTCTGTAATAAAATGATTTCTTTTTAAGAAAAAGAAAGCCCTAGGAAATAAAAGGATGAAGAAAAAGTTACATAGATAGAAAACATAAAATAAAACAGAAGAAAAAAAACAACACAAATGGATCAGTAGTCGCAATTAATGCAAAGATCAAAAGTCTCTAGCCTGTACACGAAGATAAAAAGCCCTTTTCTTAAAAAATACTTACATATTGATTAAAAGAAGAGATACTTTAAATGTAGTGCACACTGACATTTTAACTGTAAACTGTAAAATTAAAATGAGTAATTGGATTTCAAACATGAAAACCAAGTTACTCCGTGTTGGAAAGAGAAGCTAAGGGAAATAGAAATGGAAGGTGAGAAAGAGCCCTGTACTGCTGGATTAGAATTAGACACATCAGAGTAAACTTATGTTTGGTTATATATGGAGTATATACATGACACCCCAGTAGCAATGAACACACCTAGAACCAAAATCTTGATTCTTAAGTACCATTTCCTATTAAAAAGCATTAGAGCTCCTTGAGGGGGAAGGGGAGCTGATTCTCCAGTTTCTTTCATCTCTACCCCTAAGTAAAATATAAGATAAGCTAGAGCATCATTTAGTACCAGCACGTAAGTGCTTAAAAAAGCAAACAAACAAACAAACAAACAAACAAAAAATGAAGGAATGTCAAAATGACACAGAAACCAAGCTGAAAAAGCTCTTATTGGCCAAAGCTGAAATAATTTGAGAAAAAAAAAAAGTAAGTGATGAGTATTGATTATAAACCAATTTTACTTAAAGAATAAAATAGATGTATTAGATCTTATTGATATAAACACATGGTTAAACAAATTAATTAATGAGAGAGAGGAGACCAAACTTCCTTACAGAAGAACTTCACATTATATATTCAGGTACTCCACATCTAGGAGGTTGAGATTAGTGCTCCCCCATTGAGGGAGTGGGCCTAACTTAGTGATTTACTTCTATATAATAGATTAGAGAAAGAAAAATAGTAACTTTAAATTTGAGGAACCTGGCAAATACTACCTTAGCATAGGAATCGCCATTCACATCACCAGCGATGTACTGTGGACCTCACGCTCCTACAGATCTGGTGGGATGAGAAGAGTGCTTCACCTCTATGATGTTCTTTCCAAAAACACAAGAAAAGCAGCAAACAAACCAAGGTTGAGAGTCATTCTACAGGCTACCTGGCTAATACCCTTCAAGACACCAAAGTCATGAGAAACCAGGAAAAATGAAAAAAGTGATACAGATCAGAGGAACTAAAGAGACAAGACAAATAACTGTGATGTAGTGTCTTGAATTTGAGCCTGAAACAGAAAGGCACATTAATGAAAACACTGAGAAAATCCAAATAGGCTAGAGCTTAATTAATAGCAACGGACCAATGCTGTTTCCCTACCTTTGACAATCAGATTATGGTAATAGGTTAACAAAAGGAGAAAATGAGCCAGAGGTGTACAGTAACTAGTGAGTTACTTTGTTAATTTTATAATGCTCTATAAATCCAAAATTATTCCTCTTAGAAAAGATTGAGTTAGAGAGCCGGGCATGGTGGTGCACGCTTGTAATCCCAGCATTTGGGAGGCTGAGACCAGAGGATCCGGGTTCGCGGCCAGCCTCAGCTACCTAGTGAGACACTCTGAAACTTAGTGAGACTCAGTTTCAAAATAAAGAATAAAAAATAGGGCTGGGGGTATAGCTCGGAGGTAGAATGCCCCTGAGTTCAATCCCCAGTACTGAAGAAAGAAAGAAAGAAAGAAAGAAAGAAAGAAAGAAAGAAAGAAAGAAAGAAAGAAAGAAAGAAAGAAAGAAAGAAAGAAAGAAAGAAAGAAAGAAAGAAAGAAAGAAAGAAAGAAAGAAAGAAAGAAAGAAAGAAAGAAAGAAAGAAAGAAAGAAAGAAAAGATTTATTTAAAAAAAATTAGAACCCAGCCAGGCATTGTGTCTCTTGCCTATAATCCTAGTACTTGGGAGACTGAGATGGAAGGAGCTCGTATTCCAGATCAGCATGTAGTAAGTTAGTAAGACTCAGTTTCAAAATAAAAAGGGTTGGGCTGGGGTGGGGAGGTACCTCAGTGGTAGAATGTCCCTGGGTTCAATCTCCAGTACTTAAAAAAAAAAAAAAAACCCACAAATAAAGGAAATTATAATCTTGTCTTATATATGAACAAAATGAAAAAAAAAACAAATAGTAATCTATTTAAAAACGAACACAAAGAAGAAAAAGCAGTAACAAAATACATGCACATATATGCATAAACACACACAATCATGACCAAGTGTGGTTTTTCTTGTGAATGCAGACTGATTTAATAAGAGAAAGCCTTAATATAATTAAATGTAATCTTATGATTATCTCAACAGTTGCAGAAAAAGATTTTGTAAAATTCAATACCATTAAAAAAGAACCTTTTAGCAACCTCTTAGCAAACTAAAATAGGCAAGTATTGTATTAACTTCATAAAAGATCTTTCTCAAATACTTATAGTAAATATCATATTTAGTGATAATTTACTAAGAGCAGGGATTTAAAAAATTGCCAATATCAATACTTCTATTTCATTATATTCTCCAACATGTTATATTTAGCTCAACATAGAGAAAAGATAAATTGTATAAAAATTGGAAATAAGAAAGCAAAACAGTGATTACTCATGGGTATTTTTGTTTCTCATATATAAAATTCAAAGAACTTATATTTAAATTATATCATCTAAACTAATAAAATGCTTTAGCAAGGAAATAAAGTCATTATCCAAAAGTTGCTTCATTTTTATATGCTAGGAAGTTAGCAAATGAAAATTCTAAAACATAATTTAAAAAAAAACAACTTTAATGTCTTAAGGATAAATTTAAAATGTTAAAAGACTTATATGGATAAAGGAACAAAAATATATCTAGGGATAATAAAGAAGAACTAAGTAAGTGGAAAGATGTACCCTAACTGTAGTCTGGAAGAGTCACTAATATCATAAAGATACCAAATGAGAGGTTTGTAACAATTCTAACCAAAATCTCAGCAAAGGTTTTCACAGAACTTCACTGATTGAAAAGTTAAAATGTAACACAAAAGGCAAAGAACAGCCAGTATATACCTGAAGTTAGATCAAACTGAGAAGACTTTCTTTACTCGAATCAAGACATAAGGCATAGTAATCCAGACAGGTGTTTGTTTTGGTTTGGGCTCGGGAATTAACAAATAAATGAATGTAATAAAGCAGAAAGGCCAGAAATTGATCCTGAGCCTCGCAGTGCAGTGGGGGACAGGAGGAGTCCCTTAATGAACAGTTCTGGCACCCTTGGTTAGCTGTACAAAAAATAAAAAGAATTTGGATCTTTATCTCATGACATATACAAAAACCAACTTGATAAGCATTAAAGACTATTGGGAAAGACAAAACTAGACCAGGTATAGAGGACAGAGTAGGAACATATTATTATAATGTTATGATTATATTTAATGTTATAATATTATAATGTTATGATTATTATTATAATGTTAGGCTTATATATATGAATGTAATACCCAGGGAATTGACAAGAATACACTGACACAGATACCACACAGGCTGCATTTATCCAATATAAAATTAACAAAGCTTGCTTCCGTGAGAAAATATTATTAAAATCATCTATGTTTTATGTAATATGTATAATACATTAAAAATATGTTAGTATAATAATACAGTTTTATTAAAATGAGCACATGAGTCCTAAGTCACTAGATTCATGAGACCAGAGGTTGGTGTATTCTTCCATCCAAGGCCTTCTGTAAGTGGTAAATTCACAACATTATAGCTATATGTTTTACTAACCTCAGTTAACCTAAACACTAGTAAGTCTGTAGCGGTTAAATAAAGCTGGCCAAGTTTCTGCCTTCATGGTACAAATTCTTAATCTTTGGAATAATGAATTCCCTTGCGAGGAGCAGGATGTGGGCATCAACCACTCCACATGCCACTGCCCGGGCCCAGTGCTTCTCTCCCTTGGGGTCAGCTATTGCAAGGGTGACAGTAAGCCCCACTTGCCAATCTCAGCCCCAAGGTGTGCCCAGCACCCCAGATGAACCATGGCCTCTGACTCTCAGAAGAATCCTGGCCATCCTAGTTACTGGTCACTTCCACCTTGAATCCACGTGCTTTGTTTATTCCGAAACCATCATAAGACCTGGCCAGAGAGTCATGCTTTCAGGAGAAGCATCTATCCTTTTGTAGAAATAACCCCATGTTGCCCCTCTGTCACTATTCTCTTTACACCTCATGTCTTCTGTCCTTTTACACAAGGTTCCTTTTTTCAGATCCTCTCACAGGACTAGTAATGCACTGTGGCTTTCCTCTTCTCTGTATGTTACAGCTTCCCAAGTGCTGTGTCATAAAGAGAGGCCAAAACTAGAGAGAGGCTGAAGGAGCTGTGCAAAGAAACTGACCAAAAAAAATGAGTATCCTGAAGGAAGCAGGGTCTTACTATCCTTGAGCCTCCTTCATGGACTGCCAGCAGGGTTTGGATTTTTTCCTCCAAACCCAAAATCAATTCTGAGCATATTAGGTCATTGCAAACATGAAGTGGGCTTTGCAGTGGTTGCACAGGCACCTCTGGTGCAGGGGACAGAAGCCAGCCAGCAGTGTGACCCTAGACGGGACCTAGCCTTGCTCTCGCTCAGCTCATCTTCCAGCTTTGATTCGATGGCTCCCTTCCTTCTCTCATGAACAGTCACTCTAATTTCATTTAAAAAAAATGGAAAGTTTTCTGCACAAGACAATGAATTAATATCCACAGTTAACTGCTCGCCCTCCCCTGCTTTCTTGACTCATTGTTAAGCTGATAAACAAGATTGTCAGTAACTTCATGTCAGTTAAGAGCCTCCAGTTTTATATGCACAAGTGAGAGCTGTTGTTTGTTTTAAATCACCTGAGACCTTTCTGCTTATTTCTAATTTTCTCCCTGTGTACCAATTGGGGAAGATACCGAGGAGTTATGTTCTGAACATCAGTCCTCCAAGTATAATCAGATGATTCAGTTTGTGATCATAGTACTCCTGTGAACACCAAGTAGCACTTGTTTATTAACTGGATGGAGACTTGCATTGTTCTCCTTCCTGCGAATTTTTTTTCAGCTATAACTTACACAATTTCTATTATATGCTTACCTATAAATAATGAGGAGTATGCCCTAACTGAGGATAATGGGTTTTCTGAAGACAAATTTCATTTATAAGGGAAAGTTTTATCTACAAGTTGTATTAAAAAAAAAAAAAAGACAGGCACTATGGTGCATACCTGTAATCCCAGTACATAGGAGGCTGAGACAAGAGGCTTGAAGATTTGAGACCAGCCTCAGCAACTTAGCAAGACCCTCAGCAATTTAGTAAAGGCCCTGTTCCAAAAATAAAAGAGGGCTGAAGTATAGCACAGAGGTAGAATGCCCCTGGGTTCAATCCCCAGTACCATAAACACACACACACACACACACACACACACACACACACACACACACACTTAGAATTCGCTTTTAACTTTATGTTTAATGAAAGGTTATAGATGCAATGAGATAAATCTTAGAATTTGATGTGCATTGTTTTTCTGGTGCAAAATCATGTGCTGTGTCACAATATTAGTATGACATTTCTTAATCCACATTTGAATTTTATTGCATTATAGTAAAGAAGATCATATATTTTTAGCAAAAAATGGGAGCTTCATTAATTTCCTCAAGGGCTTTGATGTGTAAATTCATCTCCTTTGACAGATTTTCTACTCTTTTTTAAAAAATTTTCTCTTCTGTGTTTCAGCTGGACAGTCCCCGCCAGTTACTGATGTACCAACAAACTTTGTGTATGGTCTAAGCAGTATCTATTATTACTTTCATTACCTTCATGAAATCATACATCTTTTCAAAAAACAACAACAACAACAACAAAAAAAAACCTAACCTCACTGCAATTTATTTGAATGCTATAGCTAGCAGTTTATAATAAATTCATAATATCTAAAAGTAGCAAACTGATAGCTATTAAAGCAAAGAATACAGATGAATATTAGTGTTGAGGAGAGAAGGGTATATAAAGACTAGTTTATAAATTACTGTTTTAAATGCTGTTACTTCCCTTTGAAACCTCCTAACTGTGAGACTCAGATCAGATACACTGCTCTCACAATGACAAACTCCTGTTTATCTAATGCACAGTGATAGTATACATGTAAATTCCACTTTGTTTTCTGTATATTACATTTATTTGAAAATTTATCTAAATCTGCATAGTTCTGATATTTCATTCCTGACACTGAGCATTTTCTAAACTTTACACTTGACACCTCAAATACATTCTGAATACTGTTTATATCCTCACATTTACCAGAAAGTCTGACCCTAAATTCTCTGGAATGGGAGTCTATTGTAGTATCAGAACTATTTGTTTAGAAACTCCTACACAGTGATAGAAGTTTTGGGGGAAAATAATATAAAACCAAACGCAGTGATGCTATATGTTTTGAACGTTAAGTCTGAGAGCTTCTAACCTCTCTTTTTTTTTTTCCTGGAGAGTCAATTTCTTGGGCTCCATTTTGTTACTGTAGTAGCAGTTCCTTTGCAACAAAGCAAGTAATACCTTTGTCGAAGTAATTAATAATGTAAGTTCAGGAGCAGAGTGACTTTGGGTGTATTGTATAATATCTCAAGACCTTGGCTTCCTCCTCTCCAAGATGAGGAACAATGACAATATCTACTTCAAAGCATTAATATGAGGATTAAATGAGTTAAGGCTTTCAAAGCACTTAAATAGTGTCTGATACATCGTAAGTGCTTTGCAGATATTAACTATTAATACTTAGGGAGTGTAGTTGCTGTTTCACAGCTGTTGACTCTTTGAATAATCTTTATTTCAGTGGAAGCTAAAAGCAAAAGTAGAATCCAAGGAGCAAATGAGTAGGAGTGGCCGATTCTTACCAGGAGGTGATACCCACATTTTGGGTAGGAATGGCTAGAGAAGCTCTGTGGTGACAGGGGCAGCTGGCAGGAGAGGCCTGAGTCCTGTTCCATCTCACATCACCGCAGGGCCCTGGGTGGCTCCCTTGCTTTCTCTCTGGGTCTTCTCCCCCGGCATCATCAGTAAGGCTGAGTTCTTTACCCTGGAGGTCCTTCTTCACTCTGACATTTTATCTTAATCTGCCTCTGAATTAGGCACAGGTGAAGGTGTGACAGCAAATGGAATACAGCCAAGAATCTGTGTTCAGTAGCTGCCAGGATCTCCTTGTCATGTTAAGAATGGCTTCCTATTTGAGGACAACCGGGAAATACCATAGATGTCTGACATGTTTTGTAGTCAGAGAGGTACAGAGGGGTAAAGCTTGTGTTTAGTGATTTGGGTCCCCAGAAGAACTGAAGTCTTCACTAGCTAAACAAGGATCTCTATGGGGGAGAACGTTTTTGGAGAAAGACCTACAAGAACATCCCAGAGATTCTCTTCCTGCTCTGATCTCAGCCACTTGTAAGGGGGAATAAAAAAAAACTGTCATCCACTAATTGCCTAATGTGTGCCAACCACTGTGCTAAGCATTCAATAGATGTTTCCAGTTTGACAACAGCCATACAAGGTGGCATTCGTTTCCCCTATTTTACAAATGTGCAATTTAAGGATCAGAGGGGAAAAGTGATCTTCCAAGTAAACCCAACAAGTAATAGAAGAGTAGAATTAGAATTGCAATCTTCCCAGGTTCTGCTCTTTTTGGCCCTGCACGTTGCTGTGGGCTCCACCTCACCCACTCCTGCAGCCAATGAGAACAAGACCCGATGGTACGTGACTGCCCAACCCCACCAGCTGGTAGGTGGCAGAATGAGCTGTGGCCCAAAGCCCATTCCCTCAATGCCAGGAACAAGCCTACAGATGCCTCCATATTTCATCTCCACTCTGTGTTCCAAAGTCTGGCTTCCAACTTATAAGAAATGCCTAAATTAAATGATAGAATTATTCTTACATTGATCTTACTCCAGCTCCAATTCTTAAATATGTGAACTAATTCAATTTGTATGATTTGGGAAAACAATATAGTAGAGTAGAGAGAACACAGAATTTGGATTCACATCCTGGCCTCCACCACTTACAAGCTGGATGAGATGAGGCAAGTCACACGATCTCCCTGAGCTTTAGTTTCCTCGTATGTGAAGTATGAATAATGATGCAGAATTCAGAGGATATTGCCAGGATTGGAGGATAAAATGCATGTAAGTTGCCCAATACAATATTTGATAGACTCCTCATAACTGTCAATGCCCCTTTTGCAACCAATTATCACCATCTCATCATCCTGATTATTCCTTATATGGAAAATAAAGTCTGTATGGAAGCAAAATTGAGGGCACAGAAACAGTTTCAATCATATAAGGAACTTTCACACATGGCAAAGGAGGCATGGAAAAGCAGAGTGAAAAGGAGAGGAAATTGGTCAAAAAATTATTTTTCACATGGAAAGATTAAATGGGATTGCAATCTTGCACCAGAGATGAACATCAACCTTTCGAACCCAAATGTCAACAACACAATTATAAAATTTGGGGAAGAAAATATAAAAGCAAACATATGTGGCTTTAGAATAAATAGAGACTTCTCAAACAAGTCGCAATGTGAACCATAAAATAAGATTGATGCATTTGATTAAAATATGAAAATTCTATATATAGACTCCTCTTTAAAAAAAATTTTTTTTTTTTTTTTAAATCACACTAGACAAAGACACTTGTCATGACAACAGGCAAGGAGGGGAAAATGTATATGGAGAACTTTTAAAAATCAAAGTGGAAAAAACTCAGAAAAATAAGCAGAAATGAGCAGGCAAGTTGTCTTGGTCTCACCTCTGTAATCCAAAGGACCGACTACCCAATTCAGAGGAAGGAAAATTTATTTGCTCACAGTCCTCTTGGAGATTTTGGTCTCAGTCTATTTCAGGCCTCAAGTGCAGAGATCAGGGCATGGTGGCAGGAAGCAGAGAGAGGAAGAGTTCAAGCCTCTACTCTCACATTGTGGAGGCCAGAAGCAGAAGGGGGGGGGGGAGGAGAACATATAACCTCCAAGACCACACCCTCCTTATCAATTAAGTGCTGCTTCCAACATAGCTACCTTGTTTCCATGAGACTAGGGGAGTATTCTAAATCCAATCCATTACACAAGTCTAAGAAGAAGAAAAGCATATGGTTAGTAAAAATATGAAGATATGTTCAAGTCTATTCTTAATCAGGGAGGTACAAATCAAGGCTGCCATATATCATTTTCTGTCCTTCTGATTCAAAAAGTGGAGAAGTTTGTCTATAAAAAGTGATGGAAAGAATATGGAACAATAGGCTTTTTCAAACAATCTAATAATTACAATAATTTAGAGCCATCTTACAATATTTAACTTGTGTATACTTCCAGGTGTATATACTTCAAAGTTTCACTTTGGTATAGGGATATAATAGGAGACATGTACAAGAATATTTATAAGAAGCATTGTATATAATAACAAAATATGGAAACAACCTATAGCAGTTAGGGTCCATCAAGAAACCACAATCACTCAATAATTTGAACAGGAATTGTTAAACATCAATAGAACATTATTAACTATAACAGGTGATTGGAATAATGGGTAATTGATTACTAAGAGGTAAAGAGATCACTAAAGAATATAGGAATAGCAGTTATAAGTTGCAGCCACTACTCCTATAGCTGAGTTAAAGCACTAAATACAAGAACATCTCCAAAGGAAGGCTCCTTGCCCAAGATTGAGATGCAGACTCCATGAAAAGGACACAGCTCTCACTCACTGGATGGTGGAGAAGACCTCTAGTGTGCTTGGTAGGAATCCACTCTTTAGGATGCCCATGGAAACTGCATCCAGGGAGGCATTTGATCTTAGCACTGACTGCAGTGTCAGCTAAAGGATACCTTGAGAAGCTTCCCATAGAGAGGGTCTACATCCTCCTTGATCCCCCAGGTCCTCCTGCTGCTCTGCACCTTGTACAAGAGCTGGGCACTGGAGAACTCATGATGCAGTGAAAGTCTTCTAAGAAGAGTGTACCAGAGCTGGAAAAGAAGCCCATGTTCCCCTCTGGTACCTGTTATTGACAGCAGCGACATGTTTACAAGGTCCATCCTCGTTTTCATGGAACAATCAATGGAGGGGGACTCTGGAACTGAGAGGCAATGAATTTGTGTCAGATCCACAGCCCATATATGAAGAAAATGAATATATTCATGTCATGGAATATTATGACCCGGAAAATGGATAAATAATTTCAAGCAGCAGCTTCCATAGCTAGAACATAGATGATTTATAGTGACATAATGTTGAAGGAGGGGAGAGAGAAGCAGATAGAATCATGGAGGAGTGCTTTGGTAGTCATAAGTTAATGGGATTGGCCTGATTCCTAGGTTGGATGATGGTGATTCATGAGTGTTTATTATATTATTGTATCACATCATGGCAATACATAAAATGAAAGCGGGTCATGCACAATGCTGAGACTACAAAATGAACAATTTTGGTTTGTAATATTACGAGATTATGACTCAAGTCTATTGTCTATGAAATATCAAAAATGTTTTTTTAAATGAAAGTTACACAAAGTAATTAAAAATATAATCTGAGTAATTTTCCCATTATTACATTACTCTCTTAGTACCAATTCTTTCAGTTCATCCTGTAAGTACAAAGTAATAAAAAAAAATTTTAAAAATAGATATCCTGATTTCCCTGGTATTACCTAATACAGTGCTTCTCAGTTTATCTCTGTCAAGGGACCAATTGCTTTGTAATCTGTTCAAGGCAATGAGTATATTGGTCATGGGCTTGGTTTTGGAAGGGCAATGTCAAAGAGCTTCTCGATGTTTTCTCTCTGGTTCTATACTCATCTAGAGAAGACCTAATAACAAATAACTCCCTGCCTGGTATAAGTCCTCCTCCCAGTAGTTAAAAGTATGTGCTTACAAGTCAGATAGGCTTAGGTCTGATCTTTTGCTCCATTACTTACTACCTGCTGAAAGGACAAGTTATTTTTACTTTCTGAGCCTTAGTTTCTTTACCTATAAAAGGAGAAGAAATATTTGAGAGAATGATTGCAAGGCAAGCTGGGACTAGGATAACCCTAGTTATCCTAGACTCCCAGAGTCTTCCAAGCACAGGGTCTGAACTGAGAGTGGAGTCCAGAGTTTAACTCCCTCACCTCCCTCATTGGTGAGGAGAATGACATTAAATGAGGTAAATAAACTGTGCAAGCTCTTCAGAAATATTTATGACTGAGACTCGGACTCAGTCTTAATGTCGTGTATGATTATTTTTGTTGTGTTCTTGTTATCATCAACCTGACATAGTCTCTTAGCTCTCCATTTCTGTTCCGTATGCTGAAAATATAATGAAAACTCCTTTGGAGGGAAACTGTTCATGTGGGAAAAGCACAAGATTCGACTTTAGCATTCTCTCATCCATTTATTCATTTGGCAACACTTTATAGAGCGCCTATTATGTGCCAGAATCATGTTGCTTACTGAAGATGGAGAAAAACTAAGGCACAGCCTGCGATCTCAGAGAATTCACAGCCCGAGGTGTGCGTGGGGGGGGTGGGGACTGGGGGGGCATGGGGGGGGGAGAGGAACAGATTCAGGTAGTGATGGCAACATGGCAACCGCTATTCTAGAGGAAAAATGTTGGGTCTAAGACAACCCCGAAGAGGAATTACCTACATTTGAGGAGCTATGTCTTCCAGAAGGCACGGATCCTGGTGGGCTTGAGTCATGAAAAATGAATGATGCTTTGCAAGCCTTCCAAAATATAATGGGTTCGCTTCCTCCAGTGTATTCTTCCATATGGTGAAAATGAGTAACACATAGAGGGAAAAAATAGCACTTCTCAGAGATGAAGCCGACTGTGGAGATCAGCAGGTGCCAACGGTAATCAGCCAGAGGACGTGCCGCCCCCTGGGGGGCTTTTGGAAAGGCTCTGGGGTGTTTTCAGCTGTTGTAGTAGCTGTGGTTGGGTTACTAGCATTTGAGGAGCAGAGACCTCAAGATGATAAACATCCTGCAATCCACAGGACAGTCCAACGCGGGAAGAACTGCATCTACAAAATGCCAGTAGTGTTCCCTTTGAGAAACGCTGAAGAGGACTCAGTAGATATATGGGAGGCCACAAAAGAGGAGATAAAAATGCTAACGCCATTTGGGAGACTACGTGTACACTGTCATGGCCCAGTCCTTCCTGGAATTGGTTTAAACCTTCTGGTCTTTCCTTCTTTGTGAATCACGGACATTCCATGACAGCACATCAGTGGGGTCTCTACAGCTTGGGCCTTGGGCCTTTTTCTACATGATCATGGCCCCTTGTCGCTCTGCCACCAGGCTGGACATTCCAAACCATGTCGACCAGCGATTTTAAATGATAAGTTATAAAAATGTCTTGCTTTTATTTTTTTCAGTTAAATTGCCCTGATACCATTCCTTTTTCCACAGCTGTGTGTGTGTGTTTGTGTGTGTGTGTGTGTGTGTATGTGTGTGTGTGTGTGTGTGTGTGTGTGCATGTTTACTGGGGATTGAAACCAAGGGTATCCTATCTACCCCCCACCCTATTTATTTTAAAACTGGGTCTCTCTGAGTTGCCATACACTGGTCTCAAACCTGTGATCCTCCTGTCACAGCCTCTTAAGTACTGGGATTACAGGAATGCACCACTCTGCCCAGCTGTCTTTCTTTCTAACGCTTCATCTTTCTTTTCCTTCAATCAATATCCCATTCCTCTTCAGAGATCCACACTTGTGATCATCTCTGTATAGAAATTAGACTTTTTGACAATTTTATTTTTTGTCTTACTGAAATGCATAATTAAATGGTTTCTTAAACATTGAGGGACTGTTTTGAAGTTGTTTTAAAACAGTTGTATTGCAGGAAGTGTCAGTGTCCATTTGTTTAAGACCACAACTCACCAGGAAATTTCACACAGGACTGAGGAATTTTTCTTGCATTCAAGTATGATAATAGGAAGAGTTTTGACCTAAAAAATATATATATATGAAAATGTGACTAGACAAGATTGAGAAGCATTTCTCATAGTTATCTACAAATCAATACTAAACTTCATGACTGCAAAAAATTTACTGAAAAAAAAGTCTGAATTATAAAAACTCAACATACTCAATTTGATTTGTGTTTTGGTTTAGGAATAAAATAAATGAATGAAATCATCTTTTTAAAATGTTGCTGCCATGGGTTAAAATTTTAATAACATACAAGTCGGGTTTGTTGTCACATACTTGTAATCTCAGTACTTGGGAGGCTGAGACCAGAGGATCCAGATTCAAGGCCAGCCTCAGCTATTTAGTGAGACAGGAGGATTGCAGGTTTGAGGACAACCTCAGTAAATAACTCTCATTAACCTAGCAAGACGCTGTTTCAAAATAAAAATAAAATAAGATGCTCTCCCTAATATGTGGAAGCAAGGGAGAATGTGGGTCATAGGAGGGACTCTAGACAAAGAAGGAGAAACTTTAGATGAGCAAAGAAGGCGAACTAACTGAAGTTCATGGGAGGGGGGGAGAGGGAAAAACCCTAATGTACATGACATACATTCACAAACATATAAAAGTCAATCACTAAGCCAAACATAAGAAGGAAGGAGGGAAGAGGGAATGGGGTGGAAATTGGGGAAGGGTTTAATGAGTGATGTGTACATGTATGCCTCTACCAGCCTGTACCTCATCAAGATGTATGATTACAATGCACCAATAAAATAAATAAAGGGAGAAAATGAAAAAATATATATAATGGGGCTGGGGATGTAGCTTGGAGGTTAATGCCCCTGGGTTCAATCCTCAGTGCCCCCTGCCCAAAAAAATTGTAATAGCAAAGGAAAAAATTCTAAAACTTTCAAAGGAAAAATACAAATCACATATGAGGGAACAAGAAACAGATGACACTTGATTTTTCAGCAGCAACATTGAACTGAGAAGGTAATGAAGTGGAATTTTTAGAGAGATGAAGAAAAGAGCTAGGATTCAAATTTTAATTTCTAGCCAAACTGTCATTCAAATATGAAGGCATGATAAAAATATTATCTGCTTCAGAGGTTTTTTCCTTCACAAAGGCACACACTGAAAAAGAGTCAAACTGCTAAAATTTTTGGTTATCTAAAAAAAAGTGAACACTAAAGAAAAAGAAATCTAATAATCCATGGTTTATCTAGAGTTTAAAAATGTAGACAACATCAATATGGTGGGTGGGGATATCGAGTTCAGAAATCTGAGAAGCTGCTTAGTTTCTTATGTAGGTTGATAAAAATGTCAATTTTTAAAATAGAATAGAGGACTTTTTAATCATAAAGTGTGGGAAACATGGAAACAATCTAATAAAATGTGAGAAACAAGCTCAAGTATATCAATAAGTCAAGTAAAAGTAAATGGATGAGATTCACCAAAAGAAAGACAAGATTATGTAGATTTGATTTTAGAAATCTATGTAGATGATGTTCACAAAAGACACACCTAAAACATAAGGGTAAAAGTGAAACAATGGAGAGAATGTAAGACAAATCCTAACTAAAAGAGAGCTACTAGAGAGGAAAAAAGAGAAGAAAAGAAAAGGGACCTCAGGAAAATTAGAAGAGAGACCAGAATAGTAGTAGTGGATGGAGATCAGGAAGGGAAAAGAGAAGGAAAAGGGAAAGTAGGGGAGGGAACAGACCAAATACTATTATACGCCTATACTAATGTATCACTATGCCTCTCATTATCATGCACAATTACAATGCACTAATCGAAAATTTTTTAAAAGAAAGCCACGTTAGCTAAGTTTTCTCTCTCTTTTTAAAAGAATTTTCTTTAAAAAGCAAAATAAGCCGGGCGTGGTGGCGCACACTTGTAATCCCAGTATTCGGGAGGCTGAGACCAGAGGATCCGGGTTCGCGGCCAGCCTCAGCTACATAGTGAGGCACTCCGCAACTTAGTGAGACCTAGTTTCAAAATAAAGAATAAAAAATAGAGCTGGGGGTATAGCTCAGAGGTAGAGTGCCCCTGAGTTCAATCCCCAGTACCGCAAAAAAAAAAAAAAAAAAAAAGCAAAATAGATTTTAAGACATCAAACATTAAGGGTAGAGTGGGGCACCATCTCCTGATTAAGCCATCCATCCTTACATACCTAGGATACTAATCTCAATTAATTTAGAAGCTGCATCACTATTTAAAAAAAAATTTTTTTTAACTTAACAACAAAGTGGCCTCAAAACTTCCCTATCGCATTTGGAGACTTCCACACATCTTTCTTAAACTCAATTTCTGCTTTTCCAGATGAAACTATATATTTTACTCTTTACTAAGTAAGATTTTTCTAATAAGACTTTGCAAAATAGCTTCAGATGAAACTATATATTTTACTCTTTACTACGTAAGATTTTTCTAATAAAACAAGACTTTGCACAATAGTTTCACAGTCCTTATTTTGTTAGCAAGGGTCTTTGTCCCTGGGTTTATATCCCCAGTACCTCAAAATAAATTAAATAAATAAATAAATAAATAAATAAATGCAAGCTTTGAGAAAGCTTAAGGCCATAGCAACCTGGACCAGAGAATGTAATTTGGGGTTGACCACAGACTGGAAGTCCCCCCAAAGAACCAACTACCCTATGCCTCAGACTCACATCCCATGACCCTGTTCGGTCTATCTCAAGCCTCAAATCAACAAAAAGAGCACTGTATCTTCAGATGAAGGTATTGTCCTTGGGGAGCCCCTTTTATTTTTACTGTAATAAAATATATGGAACATAAAATTTATGATTTTAGCCATTTTAAAGTGTGTAGTTCCGTGGCATTAAATACATTCATATTGTGGCATGTCTGTCACCACCATGTGTCCAGAACCTTTTTGATGTCCCAGATGACACTCTGTATCCATTAAACAACTCTCTCGTCTGTATCCAGCTTCCAGTAAGCACCTGTCTATCCTCCTTCTCTATGAATTGGACTCTTCTAGGTATGTCAACTAAGTAACATCATATAATACTTGCCCTTTTGTGCTTGGCTTATTTCACTTAGCATAATATCTTCAAGGTTGATTGAAATTGTCGCATGTATCAGAGCTTCATTCCTTTTCAAGGTTAGATAATAGCCCATTGTATGTATATACATCACACAGTTATCTTTTCATCTATCAATAGACATATGGATTATTTCTACTTCGGGCTTGTGAATAAAGCTGAGATGAATGTGTTTGTACAGATACTTGAGTCTCTGCTTTCAATTCTTTTGGGTGTATTTGTAGAATTGGAGCTGCCAAATCCTATGAGAACTCTATGTTAATTTTTTGAGAAACTGCTAAATGATTTTCCATTGTGCTGTACCTTTTTCCATTCCCCCCAGCAAAGCACAAGTGTTTCGATTTGCCCACGCTGGTGCCATCTTGGAAGCTTTTATCATAAAAGACCTTTTATGACCTGGAAGCCCCTGAAGGGAGAGGCAGTGTCCTATGTCTGTCATTGTAGCCGTGAGCACAAGATCTCAGGCAGATGAACCTCTGAGTAAATGTTTTGGGATGGCTGTGGGTAATGGATGGATGGAAATATCTGTTAAATGGCTCTTCCATTAAGTCCCTAAAACTCCTCACCAGTGGGGCTTCCCCACTCTCTTGGGCTTTCGTACCCCCCTTCCCAAAGATTGAGTTTCTTAAAGGGAGAGTCTGTGGGAACTCTTCTTGGTCTCTTCACATCTTTCCCATTCTTCAAGATCTAAGTCTTTGCTCCCCCAAATAACTTTCCTAACCACCACAGCTCAGAGAACCTTTGCCCCTCCAAGTATTAGTTCTTGTTTGGTCAGTCTAATTATTCACCATGTCAGTGAATATTGAATGACTCAGTGGATCAAAAACTAAAGGATTGAATGAGCAAATCCACAACCCATTCAGCATAAACTGTTCTCTAATTTAACACCAGTAACTGACCACTCTCTATGTGATGGGAACTTGGAAATATGAGAAGAATAAGACATCATACTTGCCCTTGAGAAAAACATATATATTTATTTCAACACTAGAAAGCTGAAAAGGTAACCACAGGAAGACAAAGAGGCAGTGAGTGTCTCAGATAAGGGGAATAAGATGTAAGGTATTAGCAGGTTTTGTAGAGAAGAAGCTTTTTGAGGTGCATCTTGAAAAAGTAAAGTTTTCCAAATATGTCAAGCAGAGAGTTTCTGCGTTTGCATCAGCTGGTTTGCCTCGACTTTCAGTTATCAGTGTGATACTCCAGTCAAAGATGGCGAGCTGATCCTATACATTACCCTCAGCTCCTTCCAAAAACTTTGCAAAAAAAGTATCTTTGCAAAAACTTTGCAAAAAAAGTATCTTCCAAAAACTTTGCAAACAAAGTATCTTTGCAAAAAAAGTATTTTTGCAAAGATAAAGAAAATAGGTATAAAATATAATTGCAACAAAATTTGAAAGGTCAAAAGCAGAAGGTCCAATAGATTACTGACCTGGTCAACTCAAGAAAGCTGTATCTTAAGCCAATGATGGAGAAAAATTCCAGGAGCAAGGAATCTCAGAGGGCTCCAAAATTTGTGTCTCCATGTACTTCTGGAAGTGGAATTATGGGTGAAGTTAAAAACAGGAGAATGTGTTGAAATTCTGTTCAGTGGGGGGAAAGCCTTAGTTTCTTCCCTTGCACCAACAAAAGAATTGACTTATTCTCTAATGAGTGCAAACCAGAGGCTCCCTTGGCATATGGAGACAGAGTGTAAATGAAGCTTAGGGTCAGTGAGAGCCGAACTCCCACCCCTACCCCTACCATCACCCAGCCTCCCTTTTCTCTCAGTCTCAGTTGGGGGAGCCAAATTTACAAGGTTTCGCACTAATTTGGAGGCGTCTCCTCTGGGGGAGCTGGCCAGCCCAAGAACAGTCCTAGAGGCACTGACTATCAGGGCTCCTACAGCACAGCTCTACAAGATCACCCTGGGAGCAGACCAAATTAACCAGCCTCGTGTTACACACACACACACACTTACACTGCTGACACATTCTTCAATAGGAATGGGGGCTGCATGTCACCATCATTTCTAGCATTTTGGCTTCCATGAACTCTCAACATTTTGATCAGCTATCACCTACTCTTTTTGGCCTAACCAGATTTACCTAGCACCTTAAAGAAACCTTTAAGACACCACTAATCAGTGCATGGAAGCTGAGCTCAGTGTGACAAAATCAGTAGGCAGGAACCACTTCCCATTTGAGGTCACAGTTAAGACCCTCTGCATCTTCATAAGAATGGTGAGGCCAGGCGTGGTGGCGCAGGCTTGTAATCCCAGCATTCAGGAGATTGAGACCAGAGGATCCGGGTTTGAGGCCAGCCTCAGCTACCTAGTGAGGCACTCTGCAACTTAGTGAGACCCAGTTTCAAAATAAAGAATAAAAAATAGAGTTAGGGGTATAGTTTGGAGGTAGGATGCCCCTGAGTTCAATCTCCAATACCACACACACAAAAAAAAAGAATGGTGAGCTGAGACGCCAGAGCTTTGGTCTACAAGTTGTGCCTTCGTGCAATCTCTAACACAAGACTCAATCTTTGAGGATGCACCTAGTAATTCATGGAAGAACTGCTGACCATTGCAATGACGGCAGGTGGAGACAGTGTTCCCCCAATTGCCCCTGCCCCACTCATCAATCAGCGCCTAAGACAGGCCCTGCTAACTCCTTTGAGCCTATTGGCAGCAAACTCTCTAGCACCTGCATCTCCAGCTGATGTCTATTGTGAGCTCTCTCCTAGCGTGGCATATACCTGTCACTATCAGGTCCTCTTTACAACTTCATGGCAAGGCAAGATGTGCTTTCCCCAAATTACCAACCAGACCCATGTCATCAATATCCAAAATCAAGTGCATATTTCACTCTCCAAATATCCCCTCCAGCTGGGGATCTTTCTCAGATGAGGTCCGATGCAATTGCCAAGTGTGGAGAACACAGGGTAGGCCACAGATACTGTTTCCTGAGCTCAACCAGACCCAAGCTTTAGAATATGTGTGGTGACACTAGAGAAAGCTTAGAGGCACAAGGTATGGCTTCTTGAACCCCCCAAGAAGTATGGCTTAGAATGTAAGAAGCCTGGCCCCTCCCATTATACCAAGGAACTGGATGGACATGGGCAAGTTCCATCTTGTCAACTTAATTTTTCTCCTCTATGGCACAGGGGCATCTTTAAGCCTCCCATCCTTTTAGCATCCTGTGACTCTAAGAAGAGTCCTTGAGAGAACTGAAATCTATGTGCCAAATGGCCACCAGGAAGGCAGGCCAGAAGGTGTTTTCCTGATGACCCTTTGATAATTGGCAACAACATACTTCTCCTTTGATACTTTCCAAGAATTCTAATGGACCATCAAGTATCAAATCAGGACCATTGGAATGTCCTTAAAACGAGTTATCTTTAATCTTCCTCCATTCCTAAGTCTTGCTCGTTTCAGTTCAGCTGAAATTGCATCCTACCCTGTGGTTTGAAAAAAAAAAAAAAGTCCACCGTGATTTTTGTCTCCTGGTTTCAATTTAGGGTCCTCTCTCCTCTAATCACCACATGCCAGTGTGTTAGAAAATAATTCCTGTTTTGCCAGTTTCTGAGTTAACAAACTTCCTCCACCCCTGGGCTCCAGCTCTGCCCTGGCACTAGTAGCTGAGACACTTCAATTTTACTTACAAGCCATCTTTCTAAGACCATGAATAAAGCCAAAATAACAATTAGCTTCATGTAAATATTGCCTTACAGCATTCCCTTCTCCTGTTCTGGAGGCGGGCTGAGCTCGTCCTGGTGAAAAGTCTGGGTGTATGATTGATCTGTTTAATTTTTTGAACGTGGTTACATCAAGCACGGGCTCCTCAAAGAGTGTCTCTGTGACTCTCACGCAGAGGGTAGGCAGGGACGCTTTGCACTCAGCATTTTATGGCTGTGTGCTATTCTTTCCAGCTCAGACCACTAACCACCTGTTCATATGCCAGAGACCTCTGGAGCATGAGTACTACAGTCTATGTCTCAGTCCATGAGACTGTTTTGGGGTCCTCGGGCTAAATTCTATCTCTGAGCCGGGCGCGGTGGCGCACACTTGTAATCCCAGCATTTGGGAGGCTGAGACAGGAGGATCCGGGTTCATGGCCAGCCTCAGCTACCTAGTGAGGCTCTCTGAAACTTAGTGAGACCCTGTTTCAAAATAAAGAATAAAAAAAAAAGGGCTAGGGGTATAGCTTGGAGGTAGAATGCCCCTGAGTTCAATCGCCAGTACCGAAAATAAATAAGTAAATAAATAAGTAAATAAATAAATAAATTCTATCTCTGGCATCTGCTACCCTCAGAGGAAAACAGACTTTGTTTGTTTGTTGAAATTCAAATACCCAGGCTATTTTTCAGTCCCAAATTGGCCCTTGACCTTAATTCAGTAGACTCAGAGCAATTGCCTGAGCTATCTAGATTAATCTGATTGTCTCCCAAGAGGCTTCTACTCAGAGAACTCTGCTTAACTCCTGAGAGTTAGGAGTTAACTCCTAACACTGCTGACAACCCGGTTCTCTGCTACCATACGGGCATAGCCACAGAAAACACTGATCATGATTGCTAAAGGGATCCTCAGTCATCCCATATACTGGGGTTTCTAGAACATCTCTAAGTCCCAAGAGCCCATGCAGGACAAACTATTCTTAACTCATGCTAAATTCATGAAAGCCAATACATGGATTCCTTTATTTTACAGGATTTCTTTATTAATCCTTAGAGAAAAAAAAAAGATAAGGCCAAAACAGGCAAGAAATACAGTGTCCTAGGATGGGCACTGTGGAAGCAGACTCTGAGAGGGAGTTTGGAGGGCAAGATGTTTATTAAAGCTCAGGGCTTTTGAAGGGAAGGAGGAGGCAGGGTGGGCAGAGGGAAAAGGTGAAATGTGATGCAGGCTTACCAAGTGGACGCTCTCTGGGGAGAATAATGTGCCTCAGAGCATCCTACCTTGGGATGAGATGACTGGGTCTCTACCACCTCTCGCCTTGCGGAGCACTTGATGTGGGCTTTCCCCAGAAGTGTGTGGCTTTGCACAAGACAAGTCTCTGCAGCTACAGCAGCCCTTGAAGTAGCTAGGGGTTGACCTTCACCTTATTTGTAATTACTAGGGCAGCAAATCCTTCCTTGAAGAATCTGGTTGGCACATATGTATGTCCTCCTCTGTGAGGAATGTGAAAACAGCTTACGGACAGCACTGTGATAGTCATTGCTCCTCACCCATAACTCTTGATTCTACCAAAGCCTCTATTGGATATCTGGAGATGGGATACAGCAAATCTTCCCGCTCCCTGAGACTAGATGCTCAAGGCTGATGAATGACGCAGGCCAGAATAATGCACCCTTCCCAGATTCTGTCTCCAGTGGGCATCGTGTACCTACAAGCATGGTAACCAGGAGTGCTGCTCAGTCTGTTCCCTGGTCCTCTGGCCAGCCCTGGAACAAGGAACTTGGAGCATTTCCTCCCAATACAATGCTGGGTGCAGTTCTTAGTTCAGCTCAAATCTCTTTGCATCCAACAGCCAATATGGCAGCGATAGTATAAAGAGACGAATTTCTGCTCTTCTAAAATGCAGTTGGAAATGTGCACATTTTTAATATCTACAAGTAGGCATTGTGAGATAGGAAACGGATGACATTTGCTTTCCTTAGACTTCTGCAAAAGTGTTTATTTTTACAAAGAGAGTCCGTCAAACTGCAAATTAGCATGCACGCAGCCCTTCCTGTTCCCTCCTCCCATCTGGCTTACACGCAGAAATTACACTTCTTCTCAGCTTGCCCAAACTGTTAGCACACAATTCAGCTCCCATTTGCTTGGTGTCAATTTAATATTGCATTAATTAGACAATTAGAGAGGGGCCAAAGAAGAGTCTAGCTAAAGTACCTTAAGTAGGAGTCAA
>PVLC010015290.1:0-37637 GCA_004027655.1 Graphiurus murinus | reverse complement strand
CCACCAACAATGTAGACAATTTCCTACTTCTCCACATCCTCACCAACACTTATTGTTGTTTGACTTTTTTATGATTGCCATTCTGATTGGGGTTAGATGGAATCTCAATGTAGTTTTTATTTGTATTTCCCTAATTGCTAATGATGTTGAACATTTTTTCATGTATCTATTGGCTAGCCACTTTAAAAAAGTTTGATAGTGTCTCAAAATGCTAAGTGTAAGTTTACCAACCAACACAGAAATTACATTCTAAAGAAATCTATCCAAGAAAAAAATGAAAACATATACTACAGATAGATTTATATGTGTATGTTCATAACAGTACTATTCATATTAACTAATACCATTGATAAATCCAAATATTTGTCAGCTAGTAAATAAATATACAAAATGTAATTGATCTATATGTTGGAATAATTCAGCAGTAAAAAAAGGAAATGAAATACTGATGTATGGTTTGTGCAGCTGAATCTCCAAAACATTACGCTAAGTGAAACAGGCCACATACAAGTGCACAGAGAAGAACAATTTACAGATACAGAAAGCAGATCACTTGCCACCTAGGGTTAGGTATAAGAACAAAGATTAATGACAAAGAGGCTCAAAAACATTTTTTGTGCAACATAAATGTTATAAAATTATATTTTTGTGATGACTGAAAAATTGATTAAATGATGAATTGAATATTTAAAATGGATAATGTTATGGTTTGTAAAACCTATCCTAAGAAGGCTATTAAAGCATACATGTAAAAATATTCATCTAAAATTTAATATTTCCACCATTTTAGTTTAACATTGCTGGTTGAAAAATTACTTATAATTCAGCAAGTGGCTAAAGGAATTCAGATGAAAAATTGCTTGAAAAACATGAAACTAGCTAATTATTAATTTTTCACTCAGGTTTTGTATTGACAAAAAACATTCTTTGGAATTTCCATCATCACTGACAAATTGATTTAACATGAAATTAAGCCAGGTATGGCAGCGCACACTTGTAATATCTGTACTTGGGAGACTGAGACAGGAGGATTGCAGGTTTGAGTACAGCCTCAGCAACTTAGTGAAACCCTGTTTCAAAATAAAATATAAAATAGGACTGGGGTAAGCTCAGAGGTAGAACCCCCCTGGGTTCAATCCACAGCACCAAAAATACAAAAACATGAGATTATCTAATTATGATACCTTTCTGTCACTGTACATAGGCCTTGTGTAGTTATCCTGGGTAGGCATTCATAATCTATGCAAGGAGTATAAAATAAAACTATGTTGTGATTCACAAAGATAATCCAAACTTCTATGTATCACCTGCCTATCTTTCCAAATGGTCTCAGTTTCTTCAGTCTGCCTCTGCTGTCTGCAGAGAATTTATCTTAACTATTTTTCTAAAAGAAACTCTTCTTCTTACTAAATTTTCATTGTTAATTGTTCCAACATCAAGTCAGCACTTTTGAATTTATAAGACAATAAAACTAGGATGTAACCAGGAACTTCCTACTAAAGTATTTTGATCCTGTCTAGAATATGGAACTGGCAAAAGGTATATTAGGATATCCAGCGTGCAGTGGTTTTCTGGTAAATACTCAGCAGCTGGATCTTTTTCTAAAAAGTCATGATTGGTAATAGTACCCAATTTCTACTATGCAAATACTACCGTTATGACCAATTTCAAGCTGGTGATATGAACCAGCTTGCAAAATTCTTGGATTTTAATAGTTGGCTCTCAGAAGCTGATACACATAACTCTAGCACACCACTCCAGAGTCTTTTCTTGCTTCACTAAAACATGAACTGTCCTGATGCACAATTGTTTTAGAATCATTAATTCACAATGATGTGTTATTATATCTCCTCTCATTAGAGGGAGAGTTCACGGAGAGTAAGATTTCATACAGAATTCCTCCCAAAGAACACATTATTTATCTGCCCACTTAATTCCTAATAGGTATATTAAAAATATAGAGATGGTTAACATGGATCATCAAAATATTGGTCTATTTTCACTGCCAGGATTTCTGATCCCAGCTCTTAGATCAGATTGAATTCTGAGGAGAAGTCTTCTTTGAAGAGAAGCCTAAATAACAAGGACATTTAACCTCTTTACATTCCATAAAACCAGATGTAAAGCACAAAAATGTAAGCTGAGCAAAGAATATTCTATTTACAGCAATTTTGGAAATAAATATTATGTTTTTAGAGTGCTATTCTTTTGAGAAAAGTAATAGGTGAATGATTGGAATGTATGAAGGTGGCATGGTGGTGCATGCCTATAATTCTAGTACTTGGGAAACTGAGACAGGATTACAGATTCAAGGCAAGCTTCAGCAATTAAATGAACCCCTGTTTCAAAATAAAATATGGCTGGGGATGTAGCTCAGAGATAGAATGCCCCTGGGTTTTCCTAAGCCTATCTTGTTATAAAATAGCCCTGCCTCTTCTTAAGATGATGCATTTTCTTGAAAAGAAGCAAAAAAAGTATAATGATCTAGCCTAAGAACAATGCCATATAGAATTTTTACCTTCACTACTTGTCATTGCTTTTAGATCCATAACTAGATTCAGATTTCAGCATCCCCCAGAAGTACTAAGTCTGACCTGGAAGAAAGTGGAAGACTGAAAAATTTTATCAATTTCTATAAAATAAATGCATAAAATTTATAGGGTATTAAATGAAGTAGAGTGACTGTAATGTTGGATTTAGCCAACTCTATTGATATGAATGCATTAGCAAAGAATTCTGAATTTAATGCATTGCTTAAGGCAGCTGGGGGTGGACTCTAAATATATTTTCATTAGTTGGTTAAAACCTGCATTTAATGATGGCCTACATTAATAAAATTGATATATCAGAATTTCTTAATTATACTGTAGGAGAACAATAATCAGAATGATTTTATATTCAGCAGTGGTTAATTGATAATGGTATCACCATACTGAATTAAATGCGTAGCCCATTCAAGTCTTAACTGATGTATACAATCAAAACAAACAAGCTGGGTGCAGTGGTACACACCTGTATTCCCAGTATGTGGGAGGCTGAGACAGAAGGATCACAGGCTCAAGGCCAGCCTCAGCAACTTATTGAGACTCTTAGCAAACTAGTGAGACCCTGTTTCAAACTAAAAATAAAAGGGGCTGGGTATAGCTCAGAGGTAGAATGCACCTGGATTCAATCCCCAGTACCAAACAAACAAGAACAGACAGACAAACAAGAAAACTCCAGGTATGATGACTTAAACTAGAGAGACACAGTGCTCACCCTGTGCCCAGGCTCAGGTAGTTCACAGTCCCAGACCCCTTGAGGGAAAGAAGGGATAAATTACCTTGAGGAAATACTCTGCCACCCTGATAAGTACTTACACTGTCAACATTCTACTCAACCTCTCCCAAAGAAACTCTCTGACACAACCAAGATGACTGTACTTTTTTGTGCATGGAAATAAAATGGTATTCCCAGAATTTCCAGGATTCCTGGGCAATAAGTCTCAATGCACTATGGTACACAATCAAAGTTCAGGTGGTTAGTGGAACTTAGGCTCATGTCCATCTCACAGTGGATCCAATGAATTTCCAGCCAAATTTCTGGTAATTTCCTTGGCCCTAGTATATATTTGTGACAGACCTACTCAATGATTGTCAGGATCACTATACTGGTTCAGTTAATTATGATGTGAGAGCATTTATAGTAGTTTTTATAGTATCTTGTGTGGAAAACTTTAAAACTATTTCTTCCTGCCAAAAGATTAAACAATAACATTATTGCGTTTTTAAAAGAATTTAAATACACCAACAGAAAACTGCAGAGTTGATAAACCCTATCATATGCCTGTTCAACTAACTATTTGGCTTTGTAGCACACAGATTTACTGTCGCTGGAGACTGACAGTAAATTATAATCTTAATCAGCCGGGTATGGTGGTACCTGCTTGTAATCCCAGTACTTGGGAGGCTGAGACCAGAGGATCTGGGTTCTCAGCCAGACTCAACTACTTAGTGAGGCCCTCCACAACTTAGTGAGACCCTGTTTCAAAATAAAGAATAAAAAAATGTAGCTCAGAGGTAGAATGACCCTGGG
The DNA here is from genome assembly GCA_004027655.1 of Graphiurus murinus. Taxonomy (NCBI): domain Eukaryota; kingdom Metazoa; phylum Chordata; class Mammalia; order Rodentia; family Gliridae; genus Graphiurus; species Graphiurus murinus. The sequence goes on along the minus strand of PVLC010015290.1, from coordinate 33,563 downwards.
TTCAATCCCCTGTACCTCAAAAAAAAAAGAAAAAGAAAAAGAAATAAAATCTTAATCAAGTGTTCAAATGTGATTCTATTTATAGCTTCTGTACCCAAAGCAATGTCTCTCCTGAAGCAAATTAACACATCATGGTACCTGGTATGCAGTTATTGATCCGACATGACTTTCTCTCCTATATTCATCAGAAGATCACTAGAAACATTTTCATTTTCTTAGCAGGATAGATATGCATTTTGATTGTGGTTTCTCAAGCCTAAATAACTCTATAGTCCTCTGCCATAATCTACTCTGCATGGTATTGGTTAGCATGGCCATTCATTTACTTATCTGTTGCTTCATAAAAAACCACCCAAACCAGGTGTGGTGGTGCACTCTTGTAATCCTAGTACTTGGGAGACTGAGATAGGAGTATTGCAGGTTCGAGGACAGCCTCAGCAAGTAGTAAGACTCTTGCCAACCTATGAAGACCCTGTTTCAAAATAAAAATAAAAATAGGGCCAGGGGTGTAGCTCAGAGGTAGAATTCCCTTGGGCTCAATTCTCAGTGCTACACACACACACACACACACACACACACACACACACACACACAGACCAAAAACAAATCAACACCCAAAACTTGATTTTTCTGTGACTTGGCTAGACCTAACTGGGCAGTTCTCAATCATTGTGCCTCCTGTGGAAGTATGCCATGAAAGTTACTGGAAATTATAAGACTTCTTATTACCTAACCTTAAAAGTCCCAAATGATGTCACTTCTCCCAGTCAAGAAAGTCACAATCACCAGCCCAAATTCAACTGGAGATAAGATGGTAGCCATCTTGTGATGCAAATAGCAGCATTTGCACAATAGGAAAGAGTGGATGATGGTCATCTTTTTAACTGGAAAAGTAGGTATTTTATTTATAATATTTTAATTGACAAATTATAATTGTGCTGCACTTAAGGGAATAAAATGTGATATTCTGATAAATGTATACAGTGTAAAGTAATTAAATTAATCTAATTAACATATTCATCACCTTATTTGACATTTTCTGCAATGGTACATTTGAAATTTAGTCTGTCATTTTGAAATACACAATACATTATTATTGACTACAGTCACCCTACTATACAATTTATCTCAAAATTTTATTTTTCTTGTCTAGCTAAAACTTTGTATACTTGAACAGTAACTTCATTCTTGTTGGTAGGCAACTCAGATAGCTAGCAATCAGGTAAAACCCAGAAATAACAATTTCTATAGAAAGAGAATAAAAGGAATAGACTGTGCAGCATGGGATATGTTGTGGTTAAGTGCGTAGGGGGGGAGGAGGGGTGAAATCTCTTCTTCAAGGAGCCAAAAGAAATTCTACAGAGTTTAAGAAAAGCAAACATCACTGTCCAAAAAATTCACAATTAGAGCAGAATATAATCCCAGCTATAGAGAGATGAGCTGGCAAGGGTGAGAATCTCAGCATTCTCCACCAGGAATTAATGAAAGTGGGGAGGCTGTGACACCTTAGCAAAACTGGACTTCCTGAGTGGGACATAGAAATCCCATATTCTTGGTGTACTTGTTTTTGGATACCCAAGAACAAATAGTCACTTAGACTTTACTTTTCACTGGATGGGTGGGTGCCCAACCCCAGGATTGAGACTATAACATACACCTGGGAGACACTCTAGGTGAAAGGAACATCAGCTACCAATCTGTGAGTCTATAGAAAGGAAACAGTGAAGGACACCTTTATTTAAATTGGCAGTCTGAATTCAGGGTGTGGAACTGGGATGGATCAGGGTCTGGTGGAAAGCAATGACCCCACAACAGCCCACTGCCCAAACCTGGACCACTTCCCCCAGGTGCCAAAAATGGTCCAGAAGATAGACTTTTCTGGTCATTATTTTACATTTTTCAACTCTTTGGTAAATGTTTTTAGTAATTCGTAAGAAATATATATATATATATATATATATATATATATATATATATATATATACAAGAAATATATATATATACAAGAAATATATATATATATATATATATATATATATATATGATTTACTGTAAGGTATTTTTTTCCGTTAGCTGTTGGTAATATTGGCCAAGTTTCACTTTTTTCCTTTGATGAAATGGCTGGCAACATAGAATAACTACTTACCTTGAAGTTGATCATTTCCCTGAAGTCTGGCATATATTTCAGTTTATTCACTGAGCAAATATATCTACATCTCTAACCTCATTTTACTAAATTATAAACCTAAATATCTAATAAATAACTCTGAAACACCTTTCAACATTTTATGAAATATAGTGAGCACTTATCATGTGTTCAGTTTCCTAGCACTTCAAATACCTTCATAAACTTCATGAAATTAATAATACATATTTTCTCTCTAAAGAAAAGACTCTGATATATTTACTGCATCATAATAACCACCATTGCATTATACAGCTTCCTACATTTTTCTAAAGCACTTTAAAATATGGAAGCTTTGAAAGGCTGTACAAATCTTAGAGATGATATCCTCCAATAATCTAATTTCACAAATAAGAGAATGCTGGTTTAAGATTGAGTACATTGCTCAGAGCCAACCAACTATGACATCAGATTAGAATCTGAGCCCCATGATGTGATGCTTAATCCAGTATTATTTTCACCCCTCTACATTGCTCTGCTTCAGGCATCTTTCTCTCCATAATATTGTTATCATTGTACAGAATCATCTTTCATATCTAGTTGTATGTGTTTTCAAAGAATTGGGCAGTGCCAATTTTATAGACATGGTACATACATTTAAGGAGCTTATATTTGGAAAAAAAAAAAACTGATCACTCTTATGAATTGATTGAAGGCTACCATTCCCAATTCTAAATTGATTCTGCAGGAAACCTCAAGTCAGACTTGCTGAAGTCCTTCAGTTTAAACAGACTCCTAAACAGATGAGCATGTAACACCCGTGTGTCCGCCAAAAGTCCATGTGTAGGAACCTCAGTTCATCACTATGGAAGTATTGGGAGGTGTTTCTCAGTGGGAGGTGTTTGGACCATGGGGACTGAACCCTCATGACCACATTAATTGCCCATCTTGTAGGAAAGGGTAAGCTATCTTGGAGGTCTAGTTTCCTTTCCTCTCTTTCCCATGCTCTTGCTTGCCCTGCTACTTTTCTGTCATGAGATGGAGCAGAAGGGGTCTCTCACTGGAAACCAAGCAGATGCTGGCACCATGCACTTGGATATCCAACTCTTCAGAACTGTGAGCCAAAAATGAACCTCTTTTCTTTACAAAGTATCTAGTCTTAGGTTTTCTCTTATAGCATCAGAAAATGGACTAAGTCAACTCGATTTTAGGAACTTACAATAATCATAGCCAGGTGTACAGGTGAATGTTCAAAGCCAAAAGGCCTCTATGCCACTATTTAACCCAATAATGTAAGTAGTTTTTCAGAGTGAACCCAGAATGGGGGTAAATATATGACCCAAAGAAAAATGTTCAAAGGGGAACTGTGATAGGATTGTCCACAATGTGCCAGATACTGTGCTAAAAGTTAAGGTATGATGATGAAAAACATATATCCTGTCCATTGAGAGAATAATTTGGTGGAAAAAATCATAGATGAAAATACAATTAAATAATGATTACTCAGTGATAAAATAATTAATAATAATAATAATAAGGGCTGGGGAAGTAACTGTCAGAGCACTTGCCTAGCATGTGTGGGGTCATGCATTTGATTCTCAGTGCCACAAAATAAAAATATAAAATGAACAATAACAATAATAATAATAAGAAGAAGAACAACAACAACAACTATGTGTTAACATGTTTGGCTGTAGCTTGCATAAATAAGATAAACAATGAATTTCAAAATTTATTAAAACACTAGAAGCAGAAGCATGTGTGTTGTTAGGTATAATTAATGTATTGAGAGTTTCCCATATTAGTGAAACCAATTGAAGTAAAGATGTTCTTATAATTATTAGCATACATTGTACAAATGAATGATTTTCACTGTGGCATTTCCATACATGCACATTTGATCATGTCTGCTTCTCTTCTCCTCACCCCTCACTCTAACCCCACTCTCGTACTCTGCTGTACCTTTTTTTTCACTTTAAGGACAACTTTAAGGGTTTTTTGTTTGTTGGTTTTTGTTTCTAGTGTTTATATTTGAGAAAGACCATGCAATATTTCTCTTTCTATATCTGGCTTATATTGTTTAAGATAGCTTCCAGTTAATTCATTTTTCTACAAATGGTAGGATTTCATTCTTCTTTATGTCTGAATAATTCTTCTCTGTGTGTGGGGGGGGAGGGGGCACACACGCATTCTATTCCCCTCCTTATTGTGGCCCTGCTTCCTGTAGCATAAATCTCTGCACAAATTTGTGTCAGAGATGGTTCCCAAGCCACAGCTGTCTTTTCTGGCCACTGTTTGCCTGGTCAATTTAGTGAGTGTCCACGAGTACTCTGAGATGTAATTATACCAGTTTTCTTGCCCATCCACCCAGCAGTTTAGTCTCTGACAACTGGACCTGTCCTTTTTTTGTGTGTGTGGTACTAGGGATTGAACCCAGGGGCATTCTACCTGTGAGCTACACCCCCAGCCCTATTTATTTATTTATTGACTTTGAAACAGTTTTTCTAGGTTGATGAGACTGTCCTTGAACCTGTGGTCTTCCTGTCAGCCTCCCAAGTACTGGGATTATAGGGGTGTGCCACTATGCCTGGCTAGGACCTGTCTTAAGATGGCTCTTGCCTATGAAACTCCAAGGATTTGCTGAAAGACATAGTGAATTTCTTCTCTAAAGCTAACTTACTGTGTAGACTCTAAGTTGCTTAGTTATTTAAGCTGTTTGCAAGGTGCGACCTTCTATGCCATGGCTTTCTCTTTTACCTTTTCTCTCATGGAGGGGAGTTCCTTTCCCTGCACGAGGTACTGGCTGCCCTGTGCTAGGCTATTCTGCTTCTCTTGCTTTGTAACTCTCCCTAGTTGGAATTCACCTTTCTTTTCTGTGCCACTGATTCCCATCGCTTACCCACAACCACTTGCCTTCACCTGCAATCACACACCTCTAACATTTTGTTTCCATCCCATAGAGGAGAAAGCTAGTCCTGGGCAACTCTATTCTGCCTTCTTTGGCCTTCTCTTCAAGTAAGGCTTTTGAAGAAGATGAAGAAGAAAACAGCAAAACCAATGGAGAAGTCTGAATAAGAACAGCTTTTTCTTTCTTTTGTGCTAGGGATTTAAATTCAGGGGTGCTCTACCTCCACTGCCCTTTTTATTTTGGAACAGAAATAGGACCTCACTACATTGCTGAGGCTGACCTCAAACCTACCATCATCCTGTCTCAGCCTCCCAAGTACCTGAATTACAGGTGTATTACACCATACCTGGCTGAGAACAGCATGTTTAAGACAGGATAACTCAGTTGACTGAGGTCCATTTTAGCAAGTAACCATAAAGAAGCAGAGATACGGAGCTAAAAAGTATGGGGAAATGAGAGGGAATGTTAGCTTTATTCCAGGAAATGAGAGCATCGGCCAGCATGAACTAAAATTGGTCCAAAATTAGGAGCATGTTGAAGTATCACCAAAGACTATCTATTTATTTGGTTCATGTTATGAGTATTAGAATTGATTTTGTCATATGTGACTTGTTCTCACTTCCTTTGGAATACGTATTTACTTCAGTATTTGAGATTCTTCAAAACTTGTGAAGAGAAGCCAAAATGTACAGTCTGACCTGAGCAAAATTGTATTTAGACACAGAAGTTTTTCTTTATCAGAAACAGTTAACTCAACATAATGAATAGGACAGTAAGAATCCTTCAAATGATTTACAATAATAAATATTGCAAAACCACATTTTTGGAGCCTCACTTCAAAACAATTTTCAGAACTGTTAGCTTTCATCTTCTTCCCAGTATCATTGCAAAAATGTGAATGGTAAGAAAATTGTAATGGCTAATAGTAAAGGCTAGGAAATTGGAAATCTCATTTAAATTACAAGAGTCAGGACAGAACCTGCATTTTGACATCTTACTGTAGATACCTAACACTCCACTATCAAAAACAGGACAATTATGAAACCCTCAACACAGATACATAGCTCTATGTGTAAGTCAGTATAAATTAATGTGGATATTGAAGTGTAAAACAGCATACATAGAGTGAAACCGTTTTGTGTGCATTGTCATTGAAATAAGCTCGTTATATGGAAATTCTAAGAAATTCTTTCATCATATATCCATATTTTTCTACTTAAAGATTGTCTTAAAGTTTTTATCACTTGCCTGTATAACCCTTACACACTCATTTTTGTGTCAACAGTCAGCAACCATTTCTAGACCAAGGCTCCAATGTTGGACTTGTTTTCTCCTCCATCTCCAATTCCAGCCACAAGTTCAATGATTTTGACTTCCTCTTGATCCTTCCAATTCTCTGGCCTCCATATTTATTCCATTTTCTATTTCCAGGGACCTTTACCTCTACTCTACTTTAGATATTCACAGAAATTTGTGGGCTTTGCCCTGGACTTGCTCATTAACTGGGGATGTCCACTACTGTGATCTTCATTACAGACTTCTCTTTTTCAGATCACATCTCTGTGGTTCTTCAGTCTCACTTGAATATATTTGGTTTTTTGCACAGGGACCTGCAGTCATTTAACACTTCTACTTTGTCTTCTTGTCTTTGTTTTCTCTCCTGTTTAGATTGTGCTAGTCAGTGCATTGTTACACAAGTCTCTTATTAGTATCTCAAGTTCCTTGATGAACCATAATTTTGGGAGCAAACCCTGAAGTCTAAATGAATTAAATTATCTGTCTTTTCCACACCTATATGGGTGCATGCTACTAATACACACAAAATAAAAAATACTCAGAAATATTGTTAGATCTTCTGATTTTTAAAAATGAATCAAGCCGAGCATGGCAGCACACACTTGTAATCCCAGTACTTTGGAGGTTGACACAGGAGGATCATAAGTTTGAGGACAGACTCAGCAAGTAGTGAGATTCTTATCAATCTAGTGAGACCCTATTTCAAAATAAAAATAAAATAGGGCTGGGGGTGTAGCTCAGAGAAAGAATGCTGCTGGGTTCAATCCTCAGTGCCACAAAAAAATTGAAAGAAGGAAGGAAGGAAGGAAGGAAGGAAGGAAGGAAGGAAGGAAGGAAGGAAGGAAGGAAGGAAAGAAGGAAGGAAGGAGAAAGAGAAAGAAAAATCGAGAATCAAGAAACAGGTCTTTATGTAAAACCTTTGATTTGGTGGTAGTGACTTAAAACTGTGTCGGCCAAACACAGATTCAATCCTTGGGACTCAGTTTATTACTGTTCTAGAACAGTGTCCTGGAAAGAAAAATATTTATAAAAATATATCTCTTCTAGGCATCTCTTTTAGAGATAGATAAGTTTTGAAAATGATTATATTGGTTAGGTGCAAACAATTTTGACATTTTGGTTTTGTCTGAATTCTCTCACAATGGAATCAGGAGTATCTTTTTTATCAGTATGCATAAAGTATATTCATTTGTATAATAATGTGTAAGAGATAAAATAACCATAGTAAAGGAATATCTATGCACAGTTTGATTTTGAATCTTTTTTTTTTTTTTTTTGCAGTACTGGGGATTGAACTCAGGGGCATTCTACCTCCAAGCTATACCCCCCACCCTATTTTTTATTCTTTATTTTGAAACAGGATCTCACTAAGTTGTGGAGTGCCTCACTAGGTAGCTGAGGCTGGCCTCGAACCTGGATACTCCAGTCTCAGCCTCCCGAATGCTGGGATTACAAGCGTGCGCCACCACGCCCGGCTTGATTTTGAATCTTTTAAAAATTTTCTGATGTCTTGCCTAGTTTACTCTTTCTTGACTTCCACAGATTACTGTTAATTTCTACTAATTTATGATTATCCCTCATTATTAATTTTCTTATTCTTTTATAACCCTGTCACCAATAATTTTTGTATAACATGAGGGCAAGTTGTTAAGAATTCTGGTAGAATTTGTGCATGTGAGAACACAGGTATATATAGATGTTTAGAGAAGTCAGGGAGCCTTCCAAGGAACTAGAAGGGTCACTGGAATTTTCCAATATTAAGAAATACTCTACTAAGAACACTATTTTTCCAGTGACTTTTACCCACCCCCATACACACATACATACCATTCAGATGCTATTGTACCAGAATATAATTCTAGAGCAAAACTCTTTTTTTAGATGTCAGACCTGAAAAAAAGGACTGATCTCATTTTCTCTGACTTCTCTTTAAATAAAGTTCATTTGGCCTTCCAGAGTAATAGTTGGTCCAATTACTTCTGATATGTCCAGACTTGCTCTATGAAAAGGCATAAAATTACAGATAATTTGAGCAAGGCATTTTGTGGTATTTTAAAAAGGACCTGTAGAAGTTTTTTTTAGAGAAAATGAGAACAACTTTGGATTCATAAAGAATTAACATAAAAATAAGTTTTGAAGCCACTGACCAACAAACATTTATTGCTAAATATTTATGTTTAGTTTTCACTCTAGAAAGCATTAAAATTGCTCATTTGAACAAATAATTAGAAAATAGATGCATTGATGGATGGGTGGATTCACTGTTTTATTTTAAATCTCTATATAAACTATAGAGGAAGAGTAATTAAGAGGATTACTTACTGTTCACTTATTATATAATAATGCCCTAATCCTAGACCTTCAGCATCATAATCATCAGGGACTAGATTAGGCAGATTTTAATATAAGATTTCTTTTTTTCTCCTTTGAATATAATATTAGTTAACATTTATTAAATGCTTATTACATGACAGGCTCAATGGTAAGTGCTTTGAATATATTATTTAATTCTTTAGTTTTTCTTTTTCTGCAATGTTGAATACTATAATTATCTTTAATTATCTTTCTTTCTTTTCTTTTTCTTTCTTTTTGGTTTTTACCATTGAGAAAACTCAGGTGTTGAGAAACTATAATTGCTCAAGATTACAGAATAGTAGTATCAAAGCCAAGTTTCAAACTCGGATAATTGTATTAATTTCTTAGGGCTTCTATAGTTAAAGCACCACAAACTGGGTGGCCTAAATAACAAGGATTATCCTCCTTCAACTTAGAAGTTATACAAGTCCAAAATCAACGTGTCAGCAGGACCACACCCCCTCTGACTTCTCTGGGGATGGAACTCACCTTGCCTGGTCCTGGCTTCTAGTGGTTGCTATCAGTCTTTAGTGCTTCTTGGCTAGTAGGTGCATAACTCCAGTCCATCCGTCCATTTTCAACCACTATAGCAGTCTTCCCTTTGTATCTGCTCTACTTTTCTTCAGTCATATTAGATGAAGGCCAAACCTTATTAAAGTTTGACATCATCTTAAGTGATTATATCTGCAAAGACATTTTTCCAAATGTCACATTCACTTCATTACCAAGGGTAACATATTTAGGGGGAAGGGAGACAAGGGAACACAATGTAACCTATAACCATTGTCAAACTTTATTATCTTCACTCTTGGTGTCACTTCTGCTGTTTGTTTTTCCTTCTCTTTTATCTTTCTATCTCCCAACCCAACATTAAACTGTGTTCTACTTGATCAAAGTAGCAGATTGTAGACTCAAACTGTTTCTAGCCACACCAGTTAGGAATGCATACTATAGAATTCTCCTTACCCCAAACTTCAGCTAAGAAGCAATAATCTTTGGTCATACCAGATTTGCTGCCTCATTGAAAGGAAATTGAATCACTAAAAGAAGTTCTTTGAACATAGTAAGAGACAAGAAGCTTTCTACTTCTTGTGTGAAAGATTCTTAGATTAAATTTGAATAGCTTCAAGGACTGAATTTCAACTCAAGAGCAAAAGGTAATCAGATCACAACTGTTTCTTAAAAAAGGTTTTAAAAAATATGTTAAGAGATCCTCTTTACTATGATTGAGTAAGAAATTTTAAATCACACCCATAAAGGAGAATAGCACTAACATTTCTTACAGTCTATGACAGAATATTGGGCTGTGAATCCAAAGAGTTACAGGAAGACTATTTTACTCGGAATTTCTACATATTCCATTTCCCCAGGCTTCCTCTTTGTAGTAGGCATCCTTGCTCCCTTGTGTGTTTTCTCTTCCCTTTTCAGAACTGGGAATTTATGAAGGCCAAGGTAGGAGAAATATAAGAAGAAATAAAGCAGAGAATGCTAAGAATACTTTCCACCAAAGTTAAAATTAAAAGACTTCGAATGTATTAAATCTTTGTTGATTATATTATCTAATGACATAAAAGACATATCCTAGTTCTCAAATCCTTCAAAATGTTCAGAAAACAATGCAGAACACAAAGTAAGGAAACATTGACAATGGCCTGGAAATGTTGCCTTTGGGAAGAATCACTGAAGTCACCATTTCTCTCTATTCCTCACTTTGCAGGTGTGAGAATTGAGACTCCTTAAGGTAAATTGCCCAAGATAACACTGTAATTAGCAGCTCAGCAGGCTGGAGCTCAGAAGTCTCATTTTCTGCTGCCTAGAATTCTACTCTGTAATTACACCATAGTAATCACAATGGCCAGTGAGCATGTTGGAGCTGTGAGATAATAATGTTAACACAAATTTTTAATGTTAGATGAAATAAAAATTAATTTCAAGAGATACATTGTAACCAAATAATTAAGAAGGCACTTATGTGCCTTCACATAATTAACAATATGTGTGCCACATCTCTGAGTTAATGAAAGGGCATCCTGATATTTCACAGAAACACCTTTTTGCTTTGCCTATCACAGTGCAAAAGCTATCTACTCAAAGCATGTATTTCAGGAGGTAGAAAAGAAGCCCAGTTGGTTGAGGTCCCCATCTTTGTTCCGCTTTTAGCTTTTCTTTATTAACTATTTTTCATGCTGATCAATGGACTTGAGTAATGAACTCTCAGAAGTATGTCTTCTGCAAATGTCTTGCTCAAGGAAATAAGAGTTTTGCTGAAATGGGTTTACACACAATATTTTATGAAAACTCAGCTCCAACTAGCCACCATTGGGGGCCAAATATAGACACCAGGGACCACGTTAGCTGCTTCCATATGCATTAGATCATTTTACTTTCTAAGTCTCTGAATGCTCTTTGAGTGTGTATTTTGCTGAAATATAAAGACATAATCATGAATACTGCTTCTTAATATACTTTCTTTATTGATCTCTTTGGATCTTTTCAATCTCAAGTTCCCAAATGTAATAGACCTAGAGCTTCCTTCTTCATTTTCTTTGGCAGATAGTTTATTTGAAAAGGCATAAAATGCAAGATAGCATATATAAGCAAATGCTATAAGCAGAAAAAGACTAATGTCTAAGACTCAGTCCTCTGTTCACCAGCTATGGGGCCTCACTTGTTATGGTTCATATAATTGTCCTAACAACTCATTTATATAATTTATATAATTGTCCTAACAACTCTTTCTATCTCACAGCACAAATGTGATAATGCTTATAACCCACTATTCAAAAGCAAGGTAGAAAATGTTCTAACTGGGAAGAATAAATGAATTCAATGATCATCAAAAATTTTCACAAATGTAGAAAATTCTGTACATATTTTAGACAGGAATCAATTTACAAAATTTTGTCTCTTAGAGTTGAAATTGGATCTTATTACTAAATTTATTATTGATGATAATAAAAAGTTGATCCTATTTTGTAAAAAAAAATATCCTTGAAATAACCTAATCTTTAAAGGTAAAGACTGTCAAAATCATCGAAAAAATATGTTGCAAAACATGTTGTGTGGCAAGGAACCTCACTGAGATCATAACTCCTGGCTTTTTTCCATGACCTTAAAATAATACTCTTGAGAACTAATAATCACATACTTCTTGCTCATAGAACCACATATCCAACTGAAAACAAGCTCAGGCATGTTGAGTTCTTTGAAATACATTGTGCCATTATTATGCCTAAATAAAATATGATCTGTATTTTATGTATATAAAATAATCAACTATCATTAACCCACAAGGAAATAGAAGCTGATGAAATTTGGGAAAAGTCATCAATAGGATGACTTTTCAATAGTTTTCATAGTTGTAATAATTCTTATAGACTAAATACTGGTAATAATTCTTTTCTTTTAGGGAAATATAAGGGTCTTACCAAGGGAAGTGGGGGTACAGTTTAAAAGGCTATGATAGAGGGTTACATTCCAGAGAAAGGTTCAGGAATGGTATATTTCTAGAAGTGGAAAACAGCCCATTATTCTTAAATGTACTAGTTTCCTTATCTGTAATTCTCACCTTCCATTTATATTAATTAGGGTAGTTTACTTTCTATAAAGAATAGGTCCCAAAATATATTATGGCTAAATACAAGAGAAGGGTTTATTGGTTTGATGTTTTTAAATGTATGCACATATAAGCATGTCTATGGGATTCCCTCTTTCACATGGATGTTCAAAGACCCAGAATGGCAGGACCTCTGTGATCTTCAAGTCTTGGCTTACAAGGCCATGTTGGGGTCATATGCATTCCAGCTAGCTAGAAATTAGAAATAAGATGAAGGATCAGAGAGGGGAGGTTTTTAAGAGCCTGGCCCAGAAGTCAAACATATTTCTGGTGTTCAGCTTTCACTGACAGAACTCAATTCCCTGGCCACATATAACTGCAAAAGTGGGGAAATGCAGTCTTGCTGCGTGCCCAGGAACAAGAGGGAAACACAGATTTTAGTGAGTCAGGAGACGTCATTGTGGTGTAGATTCCTACTTACTCACATAGAGGTAGTCAAGACTTTTTGACAAATAGGCTAAAGCCATTTTATATTCCCTGAGTGCTCCATGCCATTCAATAGATATGTACTAAACACTTACTGAAGACCTTTTTGTGCAAGTAATGATTTTGTGTGTAGATGAATACTCTAGATCAGATGGGAAGTAATCAGGCCCAACACTCAGAACTAACAGTGACAAAAAGTGAGCTTCTACACCAATTCTGTTTTCTAACCAAAAGTATTCAACATTCTGGAAAGTTTTCAAAAGTGAGCAAATCTCCTCATGAATTTTTGTTTTAACTAACATTATGTTGTCAATGAAATCTTCATATTCTATGCCCAGGATATTTTAATGATATGTTTGAAAGAACAGAAGATTAAAGAAGGGACCATCATGCTTGGTGCATGCAAGAATCCTTCTTTCAGTATATTTAAAATATACACAGTAAGGGTTAATGTGTGCATTGAAGAAGAAGTTTGAAGAAATACTTTTACTATTTGTGAACAGCGGACACTTTCTATTATGTTCATTAACTTTAAAAAGGTTGCCTCATTTTTTGTTTAACCTACAAATGGGTTACAACTAAAGACTAAAAAGACCTACAGTGTAAGGAATGAAGACAGAATGGGCTTTAGATTTGTATGGAGTTAGACTCTCAGCCTGGGTAAAGCTAACATGTGTTTTATTTTTTAGTTCTTTTTTATCATGGTGGAGATTGATAAAACCAAGCCCTATTTTATCTTTTATTTGAAAATAGTGTCTTGCTAAGTTGCTGAGCCTAGCCTTGAACCTATGATCCTCCTGTCTTAGCTTCTCAAATTCTGAGATTATAGATATGTATCACCATTCCTAGCTAAAAATATATGTATAGCTTCAATTTTTTTCATATATAGAATGATCCTATTCTTTATTAGGTGGTAGCATGAATTACATGGCAGCTAATTTGTAATGTGGGTGGCATCTTTATACTCAGTAACTATTCATCTCCTAGCAAATATCAGGTTCTTCTTTTTCTCTTCTGAATTTTTTCCTTCTTATATTTTCTTACTGTGTTAGTGATATCACAAACTTGGATTGAAATTAAGCATTATCACTTAGATCTAAAACCAAGATATTATGATTGGGCTATTGTCAAGATAACTGTGATAATTCTTATATCAATTGTCTTGTTAAATTCTTCCCTTAAATTACAAATGTGTGTGTCTGTGCATGTTTTTGTTGTTGTTATTTACTAAACATTAAGAATCCTAACTGGGCATGGTGACACATGCTTGTAATCCCTGTACTTAGAGGGCTGAGACAGGAGGATCGCAGGTTCCAGTCTAGCCTTAGCAATTTAGTGAGACCCTTCACAACTGAGACCCTATTTCAAAATAAAAAATAGAAAGGGTTGAGAGTGTAGCTCATAGGTAGACTGCCCCTTAGTTCAATCCACAATTCCAGAAAAAAAAAATAAGACAAGAAAAGGAGAAAGAAATAAAATCCTAAGTAAAATAGAATATATGTTTTATATCATGTTATTGGTAAAATTTGCAGCCACTATTTTTTAAAAGCTAATGAACATAATGGAACATATTTCTTGAAGTTTTTACTTCATTAATAACATATAACTCTTACCATCTACATTTTAAATACACTGCTTTAATCCATACTGTGGAAGCCTGTTAAGATGTTAAGACCGCTATAACAAAGTAATAGAGACTGGATGGCCAAAAAATCACAAATTATTTTCTTACAATTCTGAAGACTATAATTGTAATATCAAGGCAACACTAGAATTGGTTTCTTCCATAGCCTCTTTCCTGGGCTGTCTTCTTTCTGAGTATTGGCACGATCTTCTTTCTGTGATCATCTGTTCCATATTTCTCTCTTCTTATAAGGTCTCCAGGATTAGGGCTTACCCTCAGGACTCCATTTTAACTTTAAAGACCCTTTCCCCAAATATAGTCATATTTTCAGGTCGTGGGTGCTTCAGTATAAGAATTGGGCAGGAGACAAATGTCAGTCTAAAACAGCAAAGTTTGTGCACTCAATCTCAAATGTATCATTTTCTATCATTTACTAGGGCTCCTTACTCTGCAGTCCTTTCACTCCCTAAAATTCTGCAACATTTTGAGTTTTTCTCTTGGCATTAATGTCCTAGCTAAGTCTATTTTATATTTTGTCTGGAGAAGCAAAATATAACTCAATTTGTGGAGGGACATTAGCTGATGCTTTTTCAAACTTTTGAACACCTACTGTTCCCTCTCCATGAAATTCATTCTGTTCCCTTTTATTCTCTTTCCATAACAAATTCACCATTTCCACCAGAAAAAAACTGTTCAACATTAAATATCCCATTTAGGGTTCTCTGCCTCCTGCTCTCTAACTTACTACATGCTCTCTATTTTACCATCTTCCACTATTTCCAAATCTTGTGAAACATACAGGGACTTCTTTGCCTTGTGATTATTTTTTGTGTAACCACTTGTTTCCTCTGGCCTGAGCTCCTCAAAAGTCTTATTTATCTTTTTATCTCTATCCCCACACCTAAATATTTGTGCTAGTTGTTTTTAGTAGGTACCCCAAAGAGACTTATTAGACTGAAGAGGTATTTTGTATTACTCTGTAATAGTAATATACAGAAGTTATTGAAGAGGTGAAACAGTTCATGGAAGCCCCCAAATGGAGCTGAATTCACTGACTTAACACTAGATCTGAATTCTTTCCTAATAAATTCGATAATGGGAATGGAGTTTGTCACTGGAAAAGAGAAGATTCTGTTAAGAGTCCTGAGGAGTTCTCAGTGGGAGGAGAGAGGAAAATTAAATCCAGAACCAAAGGGGTCCTTGACTTACCAAAGATAGGGACAGAGATTTATTTAACAAATACACACTCAAGGGAGAATGCAGGCCCTCTTGAGAGAGATGTCCTCTGGGGGTCCATGGCTCTTATTCTATTGGAAATTTTGTGAAGGGCCTGCAGGGGGAAGTAAATAAATTTGGCAATGACAAAATGTTTTGATCATCTTCCCAGTATGGAAGGGACCTTTATTGACTAATCACTATACATTTCTATTTATTTTTATAATTTTATTGGTACATTATAATTATATATTATAGTGAAGTTAAAGTAATATAAATATATATGCATAGTATTTGCTGTGTTTCTCCAAGATCCCATCTTACTCACCCCCCCCAATGTCACTAATATACATATTAGTGCCATTAGTAGTGGTATCTTCTTACATAGAGCATTATTTGGACTCTTTCCTTCATCATTTCTTTTCCTCCCCACCTTCCTCCCCCATTCATTTACCTGAAGTTCTTTTTATTTCCAATTTTCTCTCTAACTTCCACATATTCTAGAAGACATATCACCCTTCACTTTCTGTGACTGGCCCATCTCAATTAGCACATTATCTAGTTCCATCCATTTGACTGAAAAAATGACATACTTTTTTTCTTCTTCATGGCTGAGTATACTGTATGTATACTGTATTTATACTGTATACTGTATGTACACTGTATGTATACTGCATTTTAGTTATCCATTCATCTGTTGATGAATACCTAAAGTGGTTACATAATTTATTGTGAATTATACTGCTATGAACATGGATATGCATGTACTATAGTAATGATACTGAGGAGTGATATAGCTGAGCCATATGATGGTTCAACTTCTGGTCTTTTGGGGAGCTTCCGTACTGATCTCCAGAATGTTTGTACTGACTTGCAATCTCACCAACAGTGTGTTAGAGTTCCTATTTCCCTACATCCTCACTAGCACTTCATATTATTTATATTCTCAATGATTGCCTTTCTAACTCAAGATGGACAAAGATCTATAAATTAGACCAGAAACTTTTCAATTACTTGAAAAAAACATAGGACCAAATCTCCAACATATAAGCACTGGTAGAAAGGTCCTCAATAGGATCTCCAAAACTCTGTATATAAAACCAAGAATCAATATATGGGATGGCATCAAATTAAAATGCTTCTGTACATCAAAAGGAAACAATTAATAGTCTAAAGAGAACCTACAGAATAGAAAATCTTTGCCAGCTACTATTCTGATAGAGGCTAATGTCATAGAGAGAGAGAGACAGAGACAGAGACAGAGAGAGAGACAGAGAGACAGAGAGAGAGACAGAGAGAGAAGAGAGAGACAGAGACAGAGAGAGAAAACTTAACTCAAAAATAACAAATAACCCAATTAGAAAAATGGGCAATCAAACTAAAGAGACACTTCTCAAAAGAAGAAATACAAGTGGCCAATAAATATATGAAAAACATTGAGCATCATTAGCAATCAGATAAATGCAAATCAAAATGGGTGGTTTTCTTGTTTTGGTTTCAACTATGCATAGGTGGATGGACAATAGTACTCACGGTAATTACCATAAGTGGACAGGCCTCCTGTTTTGGTGGTTTGGCCACCTTTCTGGATTTTTGGTGTGGTCTCTGTGATCTGATCAATAGATATTTCTTTGAGGATAGTTAACAGTGTTTATGGTATTTATCATAAGAGAATGAGTATAGTATGTAAATTTCCCAGAAATTTGGGAATGATAGTACTAGCTTGGGGGATGAGGAACTTTAGAACAAGGCTTTCATATTAAAGTTTCATTTTCCTTTTCCTTCCTTTATTCTTCCTTTATGTCTCTTTTCTACCCATTTATTTTATTTCTTCTATACTGTCTCAGAATGGGAATGGAAGTGGGCTAAGGAGAGCATTGCTACATTGGTGCTGGAAAGATTTCCCCTTGTAAAAGTTTTTTCCTCTTTTTTGTAATTTTTTTGTGTGTGGGGGGGGGAAATTGAGAGCTCTTATTTGATTATTTGATGATCTTTTATTTATTTTTTTTTTCTGGAGTACTCACTATGGGCTTGAGCATGATGTCCTAGAACAAAATATCCCTGGGAGTGATTTGAGTGAGGAGACAGAAACAAGGTCATTTTCAAAACAGTTTCATAAGTTAGCCTGTCTCCAAGTCTTTTCCCAGAAGCAGGACCCAAAGGCTAAAAAGAAGTGATCTAGGTTAAACCACGAACTGCCTGAATGTGGCAGCACATCCTGTATACTCACTGCTCATTATTAAATGTGGAATACACTGACTTCTTTGAGGTAAGATGGGATGGGGCTATAAAAGCAGCTACCAGTACTACTTACCCACTGTTTTTCACTTTAGCAGCACAAAGCTAATATTTATGATCCTTGAAAAACAAACAGTTTAACTGGGCATTCTTTGTTCTAATAACCTTTGAATTTTTCAATTTTACTAGCAGAGAAAAAAACAATTTGTTGAGGATAAAAAAAAAAAAAATGAAGGTGTCACAGGCTACAGTAGACCAGCAGCTGATTTAGTCATCAGCTGAAAAGCCACAACATTCTGGTAGTGTAATTCATATCACTTAGTGAGAAAATCTTGCCTTATCCTGGAAATTGGTGGTGAATAAGAGGAATGTAGTAACTTTACCTAAAAAGGAAACAGCCAAAAAGGGAAAGGAGAGGATGCCTGGTAGATACTATGAATGTCAAATCATAAATAAACTGACAATTATATTTAAATCTTATTTCTTGTCAAGTGCAGAAAAAGGTCAAAGCTTTATGATTTAAGAACAGTTACAGAAGTTTTTTAATTCAAACTCCCTATGGTTAAGGGGAAAGCAGCTGATCAGGATAAAGTGAAATAATAGTCAAAGCATTAGAACATACATTTAGTAATTTGGCCTCTCTAGGCCCTATGCCCATTTTTAAACTTTCTTACTTAAAAAAGAACATTTTAATCTACACAAATGAGTTCAACTCTATCTTATGTCTATACCCTTTATATTAGTAAAGAATGTTGGGTTAAATATGGATTTTCTCACTTAATCTTCACAACTATATGAAGTAGGGGCCATTAGTAGCCGCCTCTGCAGATAAGACAGTTGTTCAGTAAGTTACCTAAAATCACAAAGCCAGAAAGAACTTTAACTTCAGATAGTCAGATATCAAACCTGACTCTTTACTAATTTCACAAAAAGTAAGTAAATAAATAAATAAAAAGACTCAGGTCTTGTAAGAATTTCTAAGGAACAGGTGAAGTAAATATTAGGACAAATATACCCGTTTGTGTTCTGAAAATCTTCAAAGAGGCAATATCCCAAATTGTTGTAACCATAGAGGAAATTGGAGTTCAGTCTACCAATGACTTAAATACACTGAGGAGGCCTAGTTCCTGAAAATAATATAATTCTCAGAACATTATGAAACAGTGATGCAGACATAGATATAATTTAAAGTAGGAAATATTTTTGCTCTCAGAAAATAATGCTTACATTGTTAACCTCTAAATGGGACCAAGAGTACATATTATATTTGGAGAAATTAGTCATTCCTTTTGCCTTCTGCTGCAGCATAACATATAGTAACAAGATTCAATGATTTGAGAAAAATTAAAAATGAAATAATACTTTGTATTAATTTTTCTATGATTTTGGAAAAGAACATCATGTTTTATTTCCAGTCAATAAACTTGTTCAGCTTTGGGAACATCACTATCTCTCAAAGAATGGTCAGGAAGCACTGACAGACAAGAAGTGCTGTAAGCTTTTCTATAAAAGCTTTTGTTGTCATTTATTTTGAAAACAATTTTATAACTAATGAATAGTTACTGATATTCCAGAATACTCCAAAATGAGCAGTTACTCTGATATTCCAGAATATGGGCTTCGAGTATCTGAATTCACACTGAGCTCTGCCAGGAACTCTCATTAACTCAAGAAAATACTGTTCATCCTGGTGTTAGTAGAAAAAAATTGTCAGGAATTTTTATGTGAATACATTTTTAATATGATATTAGAGACTGTGCTTTCTCAAAGAAGGAATAACATAAATGACAATATGGTAACTAGTACTAAGCAGCTCTTCATGTGTGTAGGTACAACAGATTTCTATACAGTCTAATTTGTGTGGAAACAAACTTCCTTGTAAGTTCAATGAGAGAGAAGAGATTAGAGACAGAGACAGAGAGAGAGACAGAGATGAGAGAGAGAGAGAGAGAGAGAGAGAGAGAAATGATGCTGGAAATTTTCCAGAGATGAACTCCTAACCCAAAAGCCAGTAAGTTAATAAAAACATATTTAGCACCAAAACTATGTAATCATAACAACCACAAACTTAATTGAAACCACTTATGAGAATGGGAATAGAAAAAGAATCTGTCTTATTATCTGAGCCAGTGTTCTTTATATATTTTCCTATTTTTACTTCTATACTACATATTTCATATTTCAGCTCTAATTCTGCCCATTCTTTGGAGTCTTGGAACACACATTGGAAAATAAGGTCTGAGTTGGAAGGTGGCTGCTCTTCATTGTAAACCCAAACTTAGGGGCAAAAAATGATAATACTTGTATGACAAAGGCAAGGCCATAAATCATCAGGCTTATTTACGGCCTTACTAAATTATACTACCGATCATTTCTCTTTATGACTACTTTTAAAGTTATTTTTAAAAGGCATGAAAATGAAGGCTTTAAAGGGCACCCAGTAACTAGCCCAACTTAGGTAGAAAACTATCTCAGTACCACCAGGAGCTCCCTTCCAATTCCCTAGATACTGCAGGCATGCTGCATTGTGGTGTAAGACTCTGTATAATACTATCATCTATCCACCCGCGGGCTAGTATTTCCACATGGATCTCTCCCTTGGTTTTATACTCTTGGGTAAGTTAACCCCTTTACTACTCTGCTCTCTTGTAAAATAGGAATAATGTCTCCCTCAATATCATTGTAAGAACTAGATGAGAAAATGCTGATAGCTTTATTCACCAATGTCCATTCTGGAAAACAAAAAACTCTAGGTCTTTCAGTCAGAAAGGCTTTAATGCAGGGAACTGACGAGAGAAGGCTGGAAAAGTGAAAGGAAGAGAAACCCAGAAGCCTGGACTCCTTCATCAAGGAGCCCACACTCATTCTTGGTGAAGCTTCAAAATGCTCTTTCACTGCTGTTGGAACTCTCTACCACCACTTAGCAAGAATCTGGACATATTCATTGAGGAGCTGGCTCACTGCTTCGATTTCTGAGGTGCTTCCAAAAGCAGGGAGTGGACTGCAGGAAACGGCATCCTCATTATCCAGCTCCTGCCAACATAGATGTAGAAACAGCTGTAAACCACATTCCACTGTTTTTTCTACCAACTGATCAGAGAAAGCAAGCCAAGGGTTGTTTCTCAACTGGATAACAGTCATTTACTGAAGAAGGCATGGCTTTGCTCCAAGGTACCCACAAGATGCTAACCAGGAAGAGGAATCATACAAGTCTAAACCACAGGCTCATGATACTTACTTGTATTTCCAGGATCTGATGCAGCCCAATTTCCTAAATCTTGTTTCCACTAAATGATGAAACAATGCTGTCCAGGCTCATTTAGAGCTTGGTGGCTCAGATAGCCCTCTACTTATAAAGAGCAGCTTAGGTAGTTAATGATCAAGTAACAGTCTTAACCAGGGCCCAAAATCAAACCAGGAATTGTTTCTAAAGAGATAGTTTGTTTGTAGAAGAGAAATGAAGAAAACATGAAAATTATCAAAGCCCTGAGTTAAAAAATAATGTTCCTTATCAGTGGTATAGAGATGTTCCTTATAAGTTAGTATAGAAAGGAAAAATGTTAATGGTGCTTTAGGAGCTGAAAGAACAAAAGTAAAAAGGTATAACTTAAAGCTACTATTGCTGAGCCAGAATTTGGTATGGATTTTAGAGATACTGATATACTGCTGCTGACAGATCAAAAGATACATACCATGTTACAAAGGCTATATTGATGCACTCCAGGAAAGAGCTCACATCTTGTCTAGCATTTATAACTGGAATTATCACCTACAAAACCCATATTCTCCAAGGTTTGTCTACCTTTTTTTGCAAAGGGTAGTATCAACCAGGATGCAATGCTGTAGTCATGGATTTGTAATTCTCTAAAAATCTCCTTCAATCTGGGCATGCCTATAATCCCAGTACTTGGGAGGCTGTTTGAGGACAGCCTCAGCAACTTAGGTATTGCTGTGTGGTCTCTGCATTAGGCATTTAGGTTCTGATCATCTCAGCAGAATAAGAGTCCAATAATCAGTCCTATTTTGGCTACCCACTTGAAAGAGATTTCACACCTCCAGGTTATTTCCAACATAAGATGACAAATATTGCTCTTTTAATGTTAATCCCTTAAAATAAGCCAGGTTCTATTTCTAGTTATGAGTCTAGAGGCAAAGATAGGTGGATTATAAGGATTTTAAGGAGTAGTATTCTTTGCAAAGCAATTCAGGATTCATAAAGTAACTGCTAGCTTTTCAAACAAGGGATGGGAAATCTTTAGATAAGGAAGAGAAGCTTCTGAAAGCAAGGAAACGTGGGTATTTTTAGGTTCAAGTTTCTTAGACTCATCTGGGTACAGTCAGATGTCAGTTCTCAAGGTCCTCAATAATCAATACCCCAACTTTTACATAAGATACGTGGCAAAACAATGAAGTTAACTATATTGTAATTCTACAACTCACAGAAACAAATTTGGGAATTAATTCTCAGCTGCATCAGTTATGAGTTTATAGGTCAGAGAGAGGAAATTCTTTCCAAGTCATCAATAAAGATATCTATGCTGGGCATGGTGGCTCAAACTTGTAATCTCAGTACTTGGGAGGCTGAGATAGGAGGATAGCAGGTTCAAAGCCAGTGTTGGCAATTTAGTGAGGCTCTCAGCAAACTAGTGAGACCATGTTTCCAAAAAAGAAATAAAATCGGAGCTGGGGGTGGTGGCACAGGCTTGTAATCCCAGCATTTAGGAGGCTGAGAACAGAGGATCCAGGTGAGCAGCCAGCCTCAGCTACTTAGTGAAGCACTCTGCAACTTAGTGAGACCCTATTTCAAAATAAAGAATGGAAAATAGTACTGGGGGTGTAGCTCGGAGGTAGAATGCCCCTGGGTTCAATCCCCTGTACCACACACACAAAAAAAGATATAAAATCGGGCGGGGGCTTGAGTATAGCTTGGAGTTAGAATGCCTCTGGGTTCCATCTTCAGTGCCAACAAATAAATAAATAAAGGCCTCTTGTTATCTGACTAAGCATGGAGCTGGGAGTTAAATAATTATAATAATACTCCTGAAGAGTATTCAATATTAATTCCTAATTTTAAATTGAGTTAAATTTTAACTAGGTAGGTCAAAGAATAAATCTCACTAGAAATTTTAATTAAAATATTTTAGATCTGATTATTATACATTATGTATTATATATTATATATTTGTAGTGTGTGTGTGTGTGTGTGTGTATGTGTATATGTTTTATGTGTTTGAACTCAAGGGCATTATACCTCCAAGCTGCACCTCTATTTTATTGTTTATGTTGAAACAGGGTCTTGCTAAGTTGCTGAGGGCCTCACTATGCTGCTGAGGCTGCCAGGATCCTGTAATCCTACTGACTCAGCCTCTCAAGTACTGGGATTACAAGTGTGTGCTACCATACCCCACTGATTAAAATATTTTAATTAAATAAAAATGAAAATAGAATTTACCAAAATTTAAAAGATACAATGAAATTTAATATCAGAAAAGAAGATCTAAAAGTCAATCTTTCAACTTTTCACTCTGGAAAACTAGAGAAAGAAAAACAATTTATTATTAAAGAAACAGAATAAAAATCAATAAAATTAAAATCAGGAAATCAGTGAAACCAAAAACTGGTTCTTTTCAATAAAAATAATGAACCTCTAAACAGACTAACCAAGAGAAAAAGAGGCTAGCATTCCTCAGTAACACTCTAAGCTATCAGTGACTTAATTTATCACTCCTGCAAGGAGATTTTTAAATTGAAAGCAGAATAATCACAATTAGTGTCAGGGACATAAAAAGTTAATGAGATACTATAAACAATGCTATGGACACAAAATAGCTATTGAGACAAAATGGACAAATTCCTAGAAAACACATATGCACAAAATTAGTCTGAACAGGTTTATATCTATTAAAATAAATGAATTGATTGTTAATATATGTCCACAAAAAGAAAGCATTAAGCCTAGATGATTTCACAGATAAATTACACCAAATATTTAAGGAAGAAATGGTCCTTTCTGTAATCTCTTACAAAAAAAAAAAAAAAAAAAATGAAGAGAGTCTCTTTTAACTCACTCTGTGAGGCTAGCATTCCTCAGTAACACTCTAAGCTATCAGTGACTTAATTTATCACTCCTGCAAGGATATTTTTAAATTGAATATAAAGATTTGATCTCTACTCACGTGACTGCCACTCTCTGGGGTCCCTCAATGCCTTTGGATCCCCTTAATCCCATGCCATAAGTGATGCATGACAAAAATCTGATCTTTGAGCTATAGATCAGGAAATATGATGAATCTTAAATATTTTAGAACAAAGGTAGATTAAACTAATTTCTTGGCTGTTCATTCATTAAAAAGTTTTGAAAACCTTTGGTGTACTCTTGATAACAGAGGTAACTAGCCTTCCTTTCAACAAAGCTAAAACCTAGCATTATCCTGAATACACTGGCCTTACTTTGACCTTCAGCCCCTTAACAAGCTCCATCTCTCCTCCTTGCCCTAGAGATATTCTGAGAACTTCCTGTGTGTGGTCTGAACTGCTCCCACTCCCTCATCTTCCTTCCCTGGTTTCCCTCAGTTCGCTTACATCCTGGTTCCTCTCTTTCTCCCTACCTCTGCTGCCACCCACAGTTCTGGCA
The DNA here is from genome assembly GCA_004027655.1 of Graphiurus murinus. NCBI lineage: Eukaryota > Metazoa > Chordata > Mammalia > Rodentia > Gliridae > Graphiurus > Graphiurus murinus. The sequence goes on along the minus strand of PVLC010015290.1, from coordinate 9,126 downwards.
CGGAGAACATTATCCAGATGTGCTAGTCCCCTATCAAACATCCAGATATCTGGATATCATATAATGGACTAAATTTTCCATTTTCCATCCAGAAGTTTGCCTGGGATTCTGACAGTCTCAGTATTATCTGGTTCAGTCCTGGAAATTGTCAAATTATATGTAAAGAAGAATAAAACAGACATGAGGGTGAGACTCTGGTGGATCTAAAATGCTCACCCTAGACTTGACCTTTATAGTCAATTTTACTAAGATAAGAAACATGTGCAAAAACTGTATCTGCATACTGAAATTCCTTGTGTTTAGAAGTATAACCTCTGAGGGGGTGAGGTCAGGAACAGTTAGGGAATTGTTTCTCCTTTGTAATATGCTAAGAACGTATCCCAGAGATGGTAGGAGGATAAAAACTTCCTGTTTAAAAGCTATTAGCCATATCTTTAGAAAAAGCAGACTTGGAATGAATGAGACTATGCAATAGAATTCTATATTCGTTGACAATTAGGGAAAGATATTGACTCTAAATATATACTATGGACCACATCATTTGCATTTGACTTTTTCAAACATGCTACAACTATTTATCAGAATTAGAAATTCCACTGCAGAAAAATCTGCTCTGGAAATCACAAATAAAACATCAAATAATCCTAAGAAATTTATTTAGATTTTATGATACAGGACTCTTGGACATCAGATTCATTCAGTTCATTAAAATCTGTTAAATTTTACAATAAAATGACCAATTATTTTTGTTAATTTTGTTTTTTAATTGGTGCACTGTATCTTTAATTGGTGCATCATATATCTTTGTTAGGTACAAGCTGATAAAGGCATACATGCACACATTTCTCTAAAATGACCAAATTTTTTATTCCCATTCTCCTTTCAAAAATCAACCCCAAATCCTACAAATAATAAGCTCATGAAATAATGAAGAAATTCCTGTTAGAAAGTATACAATAATTGTTTGATTCACTGGAGTTAGAAATGCCAATAATTATAAATACAATCTCCAGAATATTTTAAACTTTATGCTGTAGGTGTTTGGCCCTTTGTACATAAAAAGGTATCTAAGTCCAAAGGTCAAAAATGGCTTTCCTACTGTAATCTTCCATTCTTCATGTGATTAAGATTTTTAGATATGTTTATAAAACACAAAAAAGAGATTAACAAATTTTACATTGACCTTGCAAATAGGTCTGTGCTGCATCTGTTCTCTTTAGGTTAATTTGATAATGTTGTCTTAGATAGTTTATGTTCTATATAAATATAATAACACCCAGGTTTGTTTGCAACCAGAAGTTCTAAAGTGGGGATTTTATTTAACTGGAGGGCAGTTATTTTTAAAAATCAACCAAATTTTGCCTTTTGTAAATAGCTTGACTACAGAATGTCCTCTGAAGGCCCATGTGTTAAAGACTTGTTCCCCCAGTGGCAACTATTGGGAATTGGTGGAACCATTAAGAGACAAGGCCTAATGGGAGGTCTTTAGGTCATTGCAGGGGGGGGGGTTAACCTTGAAGGGGATAGTGAGACCCTAGTCTCTTCCTTTTTCTTTCTTTTTTTTCTAACCATGAAGTGAACAAGTTTTGTTCTACCACACACTCCAGCCACTGGCCCAAAAGGAATAAGGCCAACCAATCATAGGCTAAAATCTCCAACACTGTGAGCCAAAATAAACTATTTCTCTTTAAAAGATGATGATTATCTCAGGAATTTACTATAGTGACAGAAAACTGACAAACTACCTGCTTTGAGGTGATTTTATCCTTCACGTCACAAAAAATGACTACAAACTTAAGTCCAAAACTTATTGGACATCTGTGTCTAAAGTAAGAACAACTAACATGTAACATTTCAAATATGTTCATCATACCCATAATTTGAAGACAACTACACAGTGTTCCTCTGTTTTTATTGTGTTGAAAGAAATACAACTAGAGCTAGGTATGGTGGTGCACACCTGTAATCCCAGTATTTAGGAGGCTCAGACAGGAGGATAGCAAGTTTGAGGAAAGCCTCAGCAATATAGCGAGACTCGGCAACTTTTGAGACCCTGTTTCAAAAAGACAAAAAATAAAATGTGGCTGCATACTTGTAACCTTAGTACTTGAGAGGCTGAAACAGGAGGATCACATGTTTGAGGACAGCCTCCACAAGTAGTGAGACTCTGTTTCAAAATAAAAATAAAATAGAACTAAGCATGTAGCTTAGAAGTAGAATGCCAGTACCAAAAGAAAAAAAAAAATCTCTAGGACCCCAAAGAAAGAAAAAAGAAACATAAATGTACCCTCTTAAATAATTTTAATTGTATATTACAGTATTATTAACTATATTCACATTGTTTTCTGATGTGCCCCTAGAAAACTGTCATCTGGCATGACCAAAACTCATTGAAGAACTTGTCTGTTCCTCCTTCCCAGTCCCTGGTGATCCATCCTACTTTCTGCTTCTATTGAACTTTAGATACTTCTTGTAAGTGAATATAGGTCTCTTAGTAACTCCTTATTATATCATAATAATCAGTATTAACATGTACTCATTATGCTATAGTTTTATGATCCAGCTGTGGTGGATGTGGTGGGCTGATTTGCTTAACTGTGAATTTTTGGTAGTTGAAACTTCCTGACTTTGGAAAACCAAAAATAGAGTCTCTCTCTCACACTCATAACTGAGTTCTGGATGTGATTTTGTTCTGCTACTTAGAACCATTCATATAAGACTGGAGGCAGAGGTGAGATGGAGGCTGTCTTCTTGGTGCTCTTGGAAGTTGATTCTAGTAAGCAAATAGGACAATAACTTAATGTTTGCTCACTAGTTTTGTGAGTGTTGAAAAGCAGTAGTGGTAGTGTTGGTGGCAAATGAAATCAACTTTCTAGCATTCAGTTGCCAAATTTGTTGGTATAAAGAGGTGGTTGAAGGCTGTTGGAGCTTCCTGGTCCTGTCTTACAGCTACAGCAGATTGTCCTCGAATTTATGAATTCTGGCAGACCAGCTTTGCTGGAAGATCAATTTAACCATTTTATTCTAGCATAATGAACATTTTTATTCAAGCTTTGCAGCGACTTTTTTTTTTAAAGCACCTAATTCTCTATAATAAACAACTTTTCACTGAAAATTGTCCCTTGGATTGCAGCCTATTTTATCTCAATTCTGGCTTCAGCCCCCCTCCCCCTTCCCTCAGCTTATTAGATGGCTTTGTCTTTAATTAACAACAAGCAGAAACTCATGATCAGTCATGTTAATGCTAGCCTGTTCAGTTGCCCTGAACAGCACAACAAACTAGCATTCCAGCATTTATTTATTATAATTTTGAAATACCATTCCAAGTATTTTATTTTTAAAATATATTTTCAGAATTTATAATATGTTTTAAAACAAGGGAATTAAAACTATAATAGATCTTAAGTAGAAAAAATCAAGTAAAAATATAAGTGAATATATATACAGATATATATTCACACATATATATATATAAACATTAAACACACATTCTAATTCTGAATTAACTGTTGGGTGATACAATTAATAGTATAAAGTATTATTGAAAAATATCAAGCTAAATACATGAAATAAAGGACAAATAGTACACATTTTAGATAAAAACATTATTTCAGCTATTTTTTAAAAAAAATGTAAACCTAAAAGAGTGAAATGGCTTGCATCTATTAAGACATCAGCTACTTTGTGCAAAATATTATTCTCATCCAAAAATTTTGATTCTTGCTTGTAAGCAGAATATAGAAGAGCTAGTGTTTTGCCAACACAAATATTTTTCTCTACCTCCTTCATCTTCAAATAATCTTATCTCTTATCATTTGAAATAAATCTTTTTGAGAACTTTTATTTGGGGGAATTGTAGATGAAGTGTTCTTCTTTAAAGAAATAATATCTAGTTTGCCTTCCTCTTCCTTGGTTTCATTGTGAATAGCTAGAGATTCTGACTTGGAATTACCCTAGAAATTTTTATACTCTCCTATCTACTTTACACTTAAATCTTCTAACTAAAATAAAATGTATTCCTTTAATAAAAAGGCTTATAATATCATAATAATGGCTGCTTGTTTAAACTCATAAATCTAAATCTGTTGGCTAAATATTATTTTTGTCTCTTTACACATATTTAATAACTCATATGTAATTTAATCACAAAGTATATATAATTCAGATTTCAGCTGTTTTTAAATACCATGATCATATTTTGTACCCCCAAAACTGAAGTTCTCCAAGCCCATCTCACACATGGACCTCACCTCTACTGCCCATTTCTCTGTTGTGTTTTCCCTTCACCCTTCCTGTGACCATCAATTATCCTCTCCTTCCTTATTGTAAAATGAGAGGCCTTCTGAGAAAAGTGCCTATAGCATTATTTCTTATCACTCTAAGCACATGTCTTCACATCTTTCTTTCTTTTTTCTTTTATTCTCACCTATTTCCAATTCTTTTCCCTCCTGCCTGTTCGGAGCCTCATTCCATTAATTTTCCATCCCTCTTCCCAAAGTTCTACCATTGCAAATTTCTATTTCCAAATGCAGTCATCCCTCGGTGTCCATGGGGGACTGGTTCCAAGACACAGCACAGATAACTAAATCTGTGGATGCTCAAATCCCTTCTATTAGAATGGCATTGCATTTGCATATAACCTTTGCACATCTTCCCATGACTAATCTACCATCTCTAGATTACTAATAATAGTTAATACAATGTAAGTACTATGTAAATGGTCACTGTACTGTATTGTTTATGGAGCAATGACAAGAAAAACCTGTATATATTCATTATAGATGTATTTTTAATATTTCTTATCTGTCCTTGGTTGAATCCACAAATATAGAACACACAGCTATGGAGATCTCACTGTATTTCAGTTCTCCTTATAGGTTAAACATTATCCTTGACCTTACTATTTTCTATCCATATTATTTTTCTCTTATTGAAGCAGTATAGTGTGGGACTCTAACCTTGGTGCCAGGACTAACCCTGGTGCCAGTCCTTCTGACTTTATAGCCCTATTCCACTACCTCTTCATTGTAGACTTCCAGCAAGGTGCATCTCTCATGCAAAATGATGATAATGGTATTGCTCTATTTACTTATTTTTCATTTTCAAACTGCTGGCCATATTTCCCCCTTTCTTTCCTTCTGTGACCTCTTTTCCTTACAAAGTCTAGAAGACTTGAAATTTAAAGTCAAAGCATAGTTATATAAAAATGAAAGATAATTTTTTTTTTAAATAAGGGAATTTAAGTTGCTCATGAGACCCATTGTAAGTAATTGATCACACTGAAATTAGCTCCCAGAGGGCAAGGGAAAGATTTTTGTAGTTTCTTCTGGTACTTTTTAAACCCTCATTTTATGTCTTATTACATCTAAGACAACAGAGGGAAACTCTGTTAGCCTTCATACTATTGACAGTTTCCATGGTAGAAAAAAAAGAAAGAAGAGTTTACAGCAGGCTTCTCCTCAGAATCAGACAGAGAAATCTTTATCCTACAGTTCTATTTCAATTTCATTGACAAGAGCAGTGAGGTGTAGCCCACGAGGGGATAGACAGCCACAGCAATAATCAGAAAATAATTTCCCTCTGCAACTGCTGTGTGTATACTTTGAGAGCTGGATGGGCACAGGAAAAATACCATGAACTGCATTTTATTTATTCTCGATTTTTTAGTGAGATGACTATTCTATAATGCTGCCCATTGCATGCTATTTTAACATGTATCTACAAAAATATATACATACTTACTAAAATAAAAAGCTTAGAATTTTATAGTAAATATAACCTTAGAACAGTGGCATAAGAAAGTCATAGTGTCAAATGTATTCTCCAAAACGACTGCTAAATTGACTCACACCAAGAAAGCAGCAAAAGTTTCGGAAAGTTAAACGTTGATTATTGAGAGTTTCTCTGTATGGAACATGAAAGGATTAAAGATTTCATTCCTCTAACTTCATTTTTTCTGAGCCTTGGTTCTTGAGTCTATTAAGATATTGGAGCAGCCAAGGCTCACTCCTATGATCCAAGTACTTGGAAGATTGAGGCAGGGGATCAAGGCCAGTATATGGTAACTTAGTAAGATCCTCAGCAACTTAGTGAGACCCTGTTTCACAATAAAAAGAACTGGGGTGTAGCTTGGAGGTAGAATGCCCCTGAGTTTAATCGCTGGTACTAAAAAAGAAAAAAATACTGAGGCAGAACTGCAGTCACAAAGAGACTGTTGTGATTGGATGAGATTTCTAACAAAATCCATAAAGTCTAAAGATTGAGATTCTGGAATGAAGTGAGGGGAGTGGATAATTAAGCAGACTGTCAAAGAAAGATTGTTCATTTCTACACCACAAAAAATGTTCATTGAGAGTTTCTTTCCTCCTAAAGTCAACCAAAACTTAGTTCCCATCCCCTTTACTTCTTCTTATTACTTTCTGTAGAAAACAGTATCCATAAATGCCAACACACAATTAACTATTTTGATTACCAACTTCCCTGAGCAAAATAACCATCACAGGTGCTTAGCCAGAGAGCAGATTTACAAGAGTGAAGATATCTCATCCTCTGGGTCACTGTGACATAGAGCTCAGATGCAACTGTGATACCTAGGCAAACCAATGGCCAGCCACAAGGTATGGGAAAGGAAATGAACTAAATATTGTATGCAAGTATGAATGTATACTATGAATTTCACTATCATATACAGTTTCAGTGCATTAATAAAAAATTTAAGTTCTAATTGTGCTACAGCCTCATCAACTCTCATCATTGTCAGATTTTCAATTTTAGCTATTCTGGTACATGTGTAGTAGTGTCGTATCATGTTTTAAGTTATATTTCTCTCTGTTTACTTATTCTATCATATATTGAAACAGCTGGAGCTTCACTTATGAATTTGTTTTCTTTTTTAAATTTTATCTAACTTTAATAGCTATTTATGGTGAGAAGTTTGGTCTGATCCAATGTATTCTCCATAGCAAAACCTCTTAATTAATTCAATATGCTCTCTTTTAAAAGCATTTTAATAATAATATTTATTAAAAACTTAATATTTACTTTTAAAAATACATTATATTACTCAATATGCACATCCTGGTATTGCTAAAATCAAGTAATCTACATAGTTGCTTTTTATTGGATCAAATAGCAAAGATGAAATATCAATGGATCTAGAGAGGTTTTAATTTTGATCTTAATGTAACTTATGACTTTCTATTTTTTATGGTATTAATGGTGTTGAATAGAAAGAGATAAATTCTAACTGCAATTTGAGCAAGGCATGGTGCATGCCTGTAATCCCAGTACTTGGGAGCCTGAGACAGGAGGATCACACATTCAAGGTCAGCTTCAGTAACTTAGCAAGTCCCCTTATTGAGACCCTGTTTCAAAATTAGAAGTAAAAAAGTGATGGAAGTGTTGCTTGGAGGTAAAATAAATGTCCTTGGGTTCAAACCACAGTATCACAAAAAATATTGGAGTGAGTACTTTCTTAATGTAGCAATCATGAACATAAACCTCTAAGTTTTATATAACTTTCTTGAGGTGATAGGAAGTAGGGCTATTACAAAAGAAAGAAATTAATGACATCTTCTATAACATATAATTTCCATAGTAAAGGGGGAAAATATTCGTACAAAAAACCCAAGCAAGTCTTAAAATAATTATAAATGCAGTAGAAATCAACATATGGCAAGTAAAATACAGTTATGAAACTGAGTAATCATTATACTTTACAAATCACTATTGCCTACATTATCTTATCTGATCCTAGCAACAACCCCCAGAGACAGATATTATCTTTAACACTATTAGTGAAACTATTATTGGTAGAATCCACAGGAATTGAGTTGTAAACTCAGATGCAGATCTCTGAGGCCTTCACTTCGTACCTCAATATTTAACTACCACTTACCAATAGCATTAGTTGCAAAAAGAGGAATAATAGAAAGAATAAAACCGAAATGGCCATTGCCGTTGTGTTAGCCAGTATTCTGTCACTCCAGCAAATGACCTGAGATTAACTTATAAAGACAGGTTTATTTGGGCTCATATTTTTGGAGTTCCTACTCCTTGATTTATTGGTCCTATTGGTTTGTGGTGAGGCAGCACATTACGGTGGAGTCATGTGATGGAGCAAAACCACTCACCTCATGGCCAGGGAGCAAAAAGAGGAAGAGATGGGGATCCCACATCCCCTTCAATGACACACCCCCAATGACCTACCCACCTCTAGCTAGGCTCCCCCTCTTAAAGATTTCACTGCTTCCCATTAGCACAGCCAATCCTTTAACACAGAGCCTTTAAGTAAAATTCATGATCCAAACAATAGTATCTATCCTGGAGCTCATGAATCATGTGAAAGGCAGAAAAGAACTCAAATAATCACAATATACAGTGACAAAGTCTATGATGGGGGAAGCATGGGAGCATAGGACAAATAGGATCAAAATCAGATTTTTCAGAGAATTCATGATCAGGGAAGTCTTCCCAGAAAAAAAAAAGACCTCTATGATGAAGGAAATAAAACTACAAGGTAGGTGGTACAGCCTGTTTTAGAAATGAAAGGAGATCATCATTCATAGAATATAGGCTTTGGGGCCCAATAGTCATAGATGAGGCTGGATACTTCAAAGTCTGTATTGTTACTAACAAAAGAATTCTGCTGATTATTAGAAGCATCTAAGAATTTATAGGAATGTAGTGTATTATATTGTATTAATAAATAGCGTTTCTTAAAGCAGATTTACCTAATCTCTGAATATAAGTCTATTGACAAAAATTTTAAAAGCTTTGGTTTATTCAGATGGTTTGAATGCCTTGCAAAGATAAGCAGAGACCTAGCAGATTCTTAATACTTGCTTATTGTATTAAGTTATCAGAGATTTTAAATGAGTGCCAGCAATAAGAGATAGAACATAGCATACATCCTGGGAGGGCCAGGCAAAGCCTAGAATTAGGACCCTTGGCAACACTGGAGCATGTAGCACACTCCTAGAGCACTGTCCCACCTACCAAAGGGAGTTAACCAAGATCGAATCAGAACTCAAAACCTAGGAAGCAAGTCTGAAGTTGGAAAAATTAGAAACAGATCACAATACTTGGACCACAGCGAAAGGCAAATATTGAAACAATGAAAGCTCT